>QXTE01000417.1:523155-564741 GCA_003942145.1 Platysternon megacephalum
GGTTTCAGAGTAGCAGCCGTGTTAGTCTGTATCAGCAAAAAGAACAGGAGTACTTGTGGCACCTTAGAGACTAACAAATTTATTTGAGCATAAGCTTTCGTGGGCTACAGCCCACTTCTTCGGATGCATAGAATGGAACATACAGTAAGAAGATATTTATACATACAGAGAACATGAGAAGGTGGAAGTAGCCATTCCAACTGTAAGAGGCTAATTAATTATGAGGATATGTATCTTGAATATGGAACATAATTTATTACGGCTGATAATGATCTATAGTTTTAGCAAACTGGTGGCAACTTTCTACAGATTTCAGTATGTTAACTCAAACTGGTTCTGAAAGGCTAGTCTCTGTGTTTGGAGTGTCATTAAACAGACTCTGGGTATGCACTTTAAGTTCATTCTGGTTTTAGAGATACTAGTAATTCTGGCAGTATTCTGCATGTTAGGTATAGGAAATTGTCATAGGTTTCACCCCCACTCTGAACTTTAGGGTACAAATGTGGGGACCTGCATGAGAACTCATAGGCTTAATTACCAGCTTAGATCAGTATGCTGCCACCACCCACATATTGGAGTCATTTGGGAAACTCTGTGTTCTCCCTCATAAACCTTTCCCTCCCAAGTACTATAACCCTTCCCTGGGTAGTTTTGAGAGACTCCTCCACCAATTCCCTGGTGAACACCGATCCAACAATCCTTGGATCTTAAAACAAGGAAAAAATCAATCAGGTTTCTAAAAAAAAGGCTTTTAATTAAAGAAAAGAAAGGCAAAAGAAAAAAACCTCTGGGAAAGAGCATACAAGCTGATCTCACAGACAACAGATTTAAAACACAGAGGATGTTCCCCTGGGCAAAACTCTTAGTACATTTAGAAATAGCCAATTTGATTATTCCTAATACCCAAGACAAGTTACAAAAAGAAAATAAACATAAGCTAATTCCTTCACTAAATACTCACTACCCTGTTTGATTCCTTATTCCTTTTCCTCTCCGGCCAGAAGTGAAACTGACCCAGACAAAGGGAACTTCCCTCCTTCCTTTTGAAATATCTTGTCCCCCCATTGGTTCCTTTGGTCAGGTGTCAGCTAGGCTAGGTGAACTTCTTAACCCTTTACAGGTAAAAGAGGCATTAACCCTTAACTATCTGTTTATGACAGAAATATTGCTGGAAACCAGAATATGGCTAAAGCAGGAAAGGACTTTTTAAGTGTGTCCATTGTAAATTTATATGGAATTATTTTTAAAACTGAATTTTTTTGTTTTTGTGCCAGAATAAGTATGTGAAAAGAAATACCAGAATTTTCCTGAATTTCAGGAAAACATGATGATTCTCCGTTTGGTATTGTGAGGTATCTCTGTATCTGGTAAAAGGCTAGGACAGAAATTGCTATTGAACTGGAAGAGGGGCAAGTTGTGATCACAGAGGTAAATTCTGTTAATTCAATGAGGTGTCAGATCATGGATTTACAAAATTGGGCACCTGCTCAGAATATAACCATGTCTATTTATACATCAGTGTGAGAAAGTTAAGATATAAACTTGGTAAATTAGAATGCCTGGCACTCAACCCTATGCTGCTGCAGCTTCCTTGTGTCCCTGCCAGCAGGTATATGGGATCTTGGGGAGCAATTACCACACAGGTGGGGTGCAAAATAAACTTTATTAAGAAAATGCAAAAACAGGGAAAATTCAATAGTGAGGGGTATGGGGTTTGTTAAGGTAGACAATTGGGATGGGGTTTCTTTCAGTAAATAGGATAGGGGGTTTCAATAGTGGGGTACAATACAGTGGGGCACAATACAGTTTGTAACCAATTAACACTGAAGTATAAATGTAACAGGTAGCTAACAATTTCTATGTAAAGGGTGTGTCACAGCAGCATATAACCAACTAACAGTTATGGGTAAAATGTGTTAAATAACTAACAACTCTAGGTAAAAATGTGTCACAGTGGTGTAAATGTAAAATGTGAGGCGTGTTAGAGAGAAAAAGGGTAACCAATGGGGTTTTATGCTAGACTTCAGTAATACAATTGAGGTTTGGCAGCAGTAGGAGCGGGGTGAGCACCTGGGGGAAGGGATTAAAAGAGGGAGATTTAAACTCAGGGAGACACAGAGAGTAGACAGGCTGTAAGTTTAAATAGCAGAGAGAATAAAAGAGAGAGAGAGAAAGTGATAGAGGAATGAGGTTGGGGGATGGGGGAAGACAGACTTAATCACAATTATACAGAACACAGCAAAATCTTATGTATGATCTAACTTAACCAAGACTACACAAATTAGTAAGTAACAAAACACAATGCAACAATTCTTTAAGCCTAATTTACAGAGTACAATGCAAGTAATTTTCTAAACCTAATTTAACCACAGCTATGCAAAATGAAATTACAATTTATCTAGACTAGAGGCTAAACTTAACCTAGTAGGTGCACCTTATACCAGAGGGCAGAGTGGTGTGTGCCCAGGATACAGCTCCAAGGGGGAGGGGGGTGTTTAACTAGTGATGGCTGCAAGCAGGCTGATTTCTAGCAGCAAAGGCGCTGCAGAGATAGAAGCAGATTACAGATACAGACCAAGGAGTTAGCTTGGGTCTGCGTGCTGGGGAAAGGAAAGCCCGCAGTTAGAACCAGGGGAGTGTGCAAGAGGTTTTTCCTTACCAATCCCCAAAGCAGTAGCAGGAACAGCAGTTTCAGCATCAGAGGACTCGATTCGCTTCCAATAAGCAGGAGATCTCCAGGCACAAATTCGTTGTTCGTGGGAGGGGAGTTTAAAAACGGGGGTACGCTCAAAAACAAACGAGAGCAGGAAGAGGGCCCCCCAAAGACCCCTAGCTGATCAGACCAGGTGGCAAAGCAAGGACCTTCTTCGAGGGTCTGATCAGAAAATGTCTGGTTTTAAATGCAAACTTAGGCAGCTTCCCACCAGTACTTTTGATTGGCTCCTCTTGATACAGGGGAGGAGAGAAGACAGGGAAAGGCTGCAGGTGAGCATAGGCATGCCTGGGCATGTTCTGAGCAACAGGTATGACTCATATGCTCAGCTATGTGGCCACTTTAGGTCTTGCATACCTGGGCAGAGCACCCTACACCGAGCCGGGTCCGAACAAAGAAGCTAGACAAAGGAGCGAAAAGCCCCCCTCCCTGAGCAGAGCAATGGCTCCAGTCAGTCTGCACAAGCCATTTCCATGAGCAGGGCCAGGCTGTGACTTTGGTTAATTCCATGGCCTGGGGGGCGGCAGCTCAGCACAAACAGAGAGGAAGGGGGAAAAAGGAATTCAGCAGGGGGGCAGCTGTAACAGACACCTTGCTGTTTTTATCCATGCTAGATAGATTAAAGCTAGCATGCATTTGTCTACCTGAGCTGCAGTCACACACTTTGGATTTCAGTATAGACAGACCTTTAGAGAGGAAATGTGGTATCTCATAATTAGGGTCCATTTTGGTCAGTTTCACAACCAGGTGCTTTTAAAATTAGTCAGTTTCATGTTTTCAGATGTTTATATCTGAAATTTCATGGTGGTGTAACTGTGGGAGTCCCGACCCAAAAGGTAAGGGTGGGAAGGTCACAAGGCTATTGTAGGGGGGTCATGGGATGCCACTCTTACTTCTGCCCTGCTGCTGGCAGTGGCACTGCCTTCAGAGCTGGGCAGCTAGAGAGGAAGGCTGCTGGCTGGGTGCCCAGCTGTAAAGCCAGTGCCACTGCCAGCAGAAGCAGAGAAGTGAGGGTCACAGGGTATGAGGGGTGGGTTACCATAGGTCCCATTTTCCTGGCAGTCTCCCGTCCCATTGGGGGGATGACAGCTGGAGCCCCCAGCCTTCCCGTGTGGGGGGAGGCGACAGCTTGAGCCGTGGAGCTTCCTGCAGCTGGAGGAGATCCCAGAGGTGGGTGTGACCTGCCCCAAAAGCGGCCCCTGCAGGGAAAGAGGAAGTCATCTCCCTCCCCATCCCCAGAGGACTAGCAGCTGGAACCCTGTGCAGGGTTGTAGATTAGATTTCACAGTCCGTGACACGTTTTTTATGGCTGTGAATTTGTTAGGGCCCTACTCATAATACAAGGACAAAGGGAAGTGAGCAAAACTGAAAGGAGCAATGTTGCACATTATTAAGGACAGAAGGGTTATGATCATCTAGTCTGACCTCCTGTATAATACAGGCTATGGAATTACATCAGACCATTCCTGCATCAATCCTAATAACTGGATGAGCTAGAGCATCTTTTATAAGGATACATCCAATCTAGATTTAAAGACTTCAAGTGATGTAGAATCCACTATATCCGTAGGTAAATATTCCAATGGTTCATTACCCTCACTGTTTTTTAAAAAAGGGTCTTATTTTTAGTCTGAATTTTTCTGGTTTCAGCTTCCGGCCACTGGATCTTGTTCTGCCTTTGTCTGTTAGATTAAAGACCCCTCTATTGTCAGATATTTTCTCTCCATGTAGGTTCTTCTTGATAATGATTAAGTCCCCTCTTCCACTTCTCTTGGATAAATGAAATAGATTGAGCTTCTTTACTCTATCACTGTAAGGCAGATTTTTCTAGATCTTCAATCGTTCCTAAACCTGATGAAAGGAAATACTTTTTCACATATGCTGCACAATTAGCCTGTGGAAATTCTTACCACAAATTATTGAGGTCAAAAGCTTAGCAGGATTCAAGAAAGGTTTGGACATTTATGCAGACTAGACCACAAGACTATTTAGTTATAGTAGTAAATATTTAAAAGAAGTGTACTGAAAGGGTTATATAAACCTTCATGCTTCAGAGCATAAACCAGCTTCAACCAAAGGAACTTCCCCTTGTGGACAAGTTATCACATAACTGCATTTGCAGAATTTCTTGTATCTTCTGCTGAAAGATGTGGTGCTAGCTACTGTCAGAGGATGCTGGGCTGGGTGGACCTGGCCTCATTTGCTCTGGCAGTTCCTGTGGCAGCACATGTTCCCCACATGCTTTCAGCAGAGAGCTTGGAATCTTCTGAAATGTAGTGCTCATTGGAGCAAGGTTATATGAAGAGCTACTTTCTTGCCACTCCAGCCCATTTTTTTCACTAGCAGCTTAAAAACAACTCTGAGTCCCCCAAGATTAATTTATTTTTTTTGCAATTATTTCCCTCTTTCAGCCTGATTTTGGGCTTTAGCAGTATGGAGTTAGTGTGTTAAAAAAGGAGGCTTATGGTAGTGAATTTTATATGTAATGCCTGCCATTGTGCCATCTTATGGGATTCAACTTGTTCTGTGGCCCTGTGTGTTGTTGATCTGTTACCTCCCCAAAAAGGTGTTAGCCTAGAAGGCAGAGTTTAAATACCAGGTCTGCTATGGCAGCAAAATGTCTATTTTGGGCAAATGTGTGCCCTGTTGCTGATGCCTCTTGGAGGGGCTCTTCTAAGTCCTGTTTAATCTGTGTACCCTTCCGCCCAAGAGCCCAGGAAAACTGTCTTTAGGCTTTCATGATGAAGGAATTGCTTTGACCCTTTAAAATTGTACCAATGTTAGGTCCATTCCAATCAAGTACTCTGGCTTGATTGAAGACCTCGATGTCCTTCACATCGCTATGTCCTAAGATCTCTTTGACGTGACTTTTGACTGATGAGAGGTCAGATCTGAATCCTAGTTCCAGAAAGCCTAAGGATTCGGCGCCATAATACATCAGGAATGAGGAGAGTCCAGAACTGAATAAAGGGAAGGAAGCAGCAGCGACATAATTTAGAGTGAGAGAAATGCATATGGGACTGTTTCTTTTTTTAAAACTTCCGCACAGACCTGTGTGTTGTGCCAGAGGATTGCCACCAGAAATGAGTTTTGAAAAAGGAATACCAGAATCATGTTAAGTTTCAAGGAGACAGGATAATTAATCATCAATTTAAAATATTTGTCAGTCCCTAAGTGCATGTTAATAGTAATTTTAGAACAAGGGAAGAAAAGCAACTAACATTCTCATGTCATGTGGACAGAAATATTAATGAAATGTGAAAGATTGTATGACAAATGTGCACTAGTATCTTGTCTGACAGCTGCAGTTATTACAGTAACAAAGCGATCAGCATTGAATAGAGGGAATTGCTTTTTATTGTTCCCCTGACTAACTTGGGAAGATTCTTCCCCATGTAATTGATGATGATATCATCAAAACAGCTGGGGCAAGTTTCTGGCAGCATCAGTAAAGAGCTAGTTATGATTTACAGCAAAGATTTAATACACCTAATGGCATTTTCTGCGTTAAGGGAAGAGATCAGAAGCTATACATTGTGTATAGCTCTAACAGGTATGTGTGTAAATGTGTTAATAACTTTTTAATGCTTTACAAATATTTTAGGTGAATTGTGTTATGGGATAAAAGTATTAGACCCTGAAACACGTTGGGAAGCGAAGCCCTCTGACTTTAAACCAGGCAGCAACAGTGGAAACTTCCGCATGCCACCTGGCTAACACTGCTGACATAGTGAGACCATTTTATGAGTAAGAAGGTTGTTCACTCCTCAGGGTCATTCAGCCTTGGTTTCTAGGACACTGTCACAAACAGGGCCGATTCAGCAAGTGGCAGTTGTGTGTGAACCTGTCTGTTGGGAATTGGGTCATGACCAAGGAGCCTTAGTACCAATTTTCAGTCATTAACGACCTGGTCTGTTTATATTTATTTGTGTCTGTTTATCTAATTTTGTCTGTTTCAGATTCATTCTTACACTAGTGGCTGTCATATGGACCAGACCATCGGTCATTTCTCTGTCACAGAAACTGATCTCATTAGACAACCAGATAGCTACAAACAGGTAATGCTGTGGTACTCGATCATGTTTTGTACTCTGATGCTCAACAGTCCTTATACACATACTGGTCTACATTCCACAGAAAATGAGGCTGTTTCTAACATATTTTCATCTTTAACTGCCATGCTGGATTGCCCATTTTTAGATGCTGAGCTTCCAGCATCAGACAGCTCTGGGAATTCCTCTTGTTCTAAGTTATAGGCATTCTGAGATAGTGGAAATTAAGCATGGAAGTCTTTCCCCACGCAACTGATCAGCTGCCTATACCTGAACAAATGAGCACAAGGCAGGACAAAAATTATAATGAAAATCTCCAGATCACTTTATTAACAAATATGGGAGTAGGTGACTACAGGTGTTTTCTGTCTGTGACTTCTGTGTTTCTAGGACATTTGTGAGCCCGGGGAAGTCCCGTCTATAATAAATGGGGGCTTTGGTTTTGTTACTCATTGCTGTAACTGGTTCAGAACGACCATAAGTACATTCTAAGGATAATCTGATATGAAGCTTTTAACACCTTGAATGTCCCTTTCATTATCCTATCACAAACTTGCATATGTAGGAAGTCCTGGTGAAGGCTGATGCTCTGTACTTTCAAGGGACCTAACATTTGTCCTGTCTCTGCAAAGTCTGTGTAATTCTTTGTGTCTCTCCTTCCTCCTCAAAACAAAGGTTTCAGTGTAACCGCAAAAAGCCAGCTGCCTAGTACTTTTGAGCAGCTCTTCAGTAACAAACTAGTGTGCAGTTGCCAGGGCAGAACCGTTTCAAATATCAAGTTTCCAACTGGCTGTTATAAGCAGCGAGCAAAATAATACTCTATGAAAATTAACAGAAATACCTTTTGTCACACTGTCTGGAGTGGCTCACGACTGTGAGTGCCTACCTCAGGACAGACTGTCCAAAGAAGGGCAGACATCCCATATAATTAGACATGTTCTATAATTAGATTTCACCAAGCCAGTATCAAATGTGAACTCCTGGGTCACTGTAACAGTCTTACCATGGAATCATAGACAGTCCCCTTTCACAATCCAGCAAAGAATCCTGTGGCACCTTATAGACTAACAGAGGTTTTGCAGCATGAGCTTTCGTGGGTGAATACCCACTTCTTCGGATGCAAGTAGTGGAAATCTCCAGGGGCAGGTATATATATGCAAGCAAGAAGCAAGCTAGAGATAACGAGTTTAGTTCAATCAGGGAGGGTGAGGCCCTGTTCTAGCAGTAGAGGTGTGAAAACCAAGGGAGGAGAAACTGGTTCTGTAGTTGGCAAGCCATTCATAGTCTTTGTTTAATCCTGAGCTGATGGTGTCAAATTTGCAGATGAACTGAAGCTCAGCAGTTTCTCTTTGGAGTCTGNCACTACTTGCATCCGAAGAAGTGGGTATTCACCCACGAAAGCTCATGCTGCAAAACGTCTGTTAGTCTATAAGGTGCCACAGGATTCTTTGCTGCTTTTACAGATCTAGACTAACACGGCTACCCCTCTGATACTTTTCACAATCCAGTCTGTCTTGCCACCCAGGCAAGCTGGACTATGTGATAAATGGTCACTTACACCAACAAACACAAATATTCCAGGCTACACCCAGTCCCAAGAGACCAGTCACTCACCCAGGTAGATTTACATCCTAGATCTCACACCAAAGACAATGCTTGTAGCCAATTCTGTAGTAAACTAACTAAAGGCTTATTATCTAGGAAAAAGAAATGAGAGTTTTTAGAGGTTAAAGCAGGTAAAATATATGTACATGTGAGTAACAGTTTATAATTGCAAATGGTGGCAGAGATGTAGTAATCTGCTAGTTTCCCAAAAGTGTCTCAGGGCTACCCAGAATAACTCTCTTGATCTCCATCTTCTTGTTCAGTTATTCTCCCCTGTTAGAATCCAAACAGTCCTGAGATGATGGATTGTGTCAGCAAATTGACAGTTTGGCTACCCACATGGGGTCTTTCTTTGATGGCAGAGAGAGCGGAATGCATTTAGAGTCTTTGATCTCTGATCATCACATATAATGACCGCTTGCTTTGAAATGCGCAAGATTTGGTATTTTCCTGTTAAAGTTTTTCATTTACATTACACAAGGCTTCTTTCTCTTAGGAAGGGTTATTTAGTTACAGGGGTATATACAATGTAGATGTTTTCTATTACATTCTAACAGGATACAGATAAATGAAAACAATGCATGCAACATCCTATGAAGTTTAAACATCAAATATATTCTTATATATTTAACAATCACTTTGATCAGTACTAATACACAAGTGAATTGGCATGGGCATGAGCTGGAACCTGGTCGGCCAGCATCAAGCCTTTGATTTGCAATATTATTGGGTTTTTTTAAAGATTATTACTTGAGTTCTGTGTCCTTAAAGCATCTGAGTTTCAAATACCAGTGCAGACAGCAAGCAGCACAAGTTAGCCTGTGCATTGCCAAATAGTTTTGCTATGAATTTTGTGAAATTTGTTTTTCTCTCAAAGTAATGTGACATTTTTATTAATGTCACCTTAAATAACTAGCTTTACGGATCACTAAAAAGAGGCAGCATATCAGTTTGTCGTATTGTAATGTACCCTGTTGGTAGATGGTATTATAAATAAATTCCTGTTTTGGGTATCATTCAACGGACAGAAATGTAGAGTGGATCAAAGTGTCAGAAATTAGCTACTATAGAAAGAACATTGGGCTGGTTTTTACTGATGCCAATAATTCATTTTCATCAGTTTTCTCCTGTGAGAGAACTTGTTCTGACCGATAATAAAACAAGAGATTTCATTCTGAGAGACAAAATGTGATAGAATACAGATAGCTATGATGTTAAAAAGTGGAAAAGTCATGTAACCCCCTTCACGTTCACTTGTTTAAAATTACCATCTCTTGGGTTTTTGCATATAAAAGTCTTTTTGTCATAGTTTTATACATGGACTTTACCAACCATTATTCTTATGTCGTCTTGAATTTCTGTGCAGGCTTCATAGGAGGAGAATTTTCCATTTGTAATAGAAACTTTGCCACTTTCTCACTAGTCAGGGATTGAGCCATATTCCAATTTGGTTAATTGTGTTCTGTTTACACAAATGTCTCCTGCAATTTAAACTGCATGTGATATTGTTTTTCACTTCCCATGTCAGTGGTTGGGTAGAGTTTGTGTGATCTGTTAGATTATGTGTTCAGTCCTGAGATGGCAGTACTTCACTGGTTGGTGAAGTTATTCCTATGTTTTTGGGATTGGAAAGTACTTTATAAATGTCAAATGCTTGGATTTTAGGGGATGACAGTGTGTCCTCACCATTTACCAGGGGATTTACACACCCAATTCCTGTTGGCAGCTGGAAGAGAGTGTAAATACCCTCTGCATCAAGAGACTGCTTTGACTTTCTCTGGCATGTAAATTATTGGGTTAGTTGATTGTGGATATGCCTTGGCAGCCATTGCTGAGAGCAGCAGATGGGGTCAAAAGTACCTCTGTATGCCTCCCCTTGCTGTGTGGTGCATAAGCAGAGATTCCAGCACTCAGCCCTGCTCCTCTCCTTCCTCATAAAGGGCGAGGGCACTGCGAGCTGATTGCTGTTGCCAGCCCATGGTGACAGGTGCCAAGCATTTCACCAAAGAAATGCCAGAGCTTTGCCTAGTGATGAAGACAGCCTGTGCCTTCCCTTGCCTGTGTGTCATCTGTTGAGCTCAGAAGCTGATTGGATCAGGGAGTTTATCTTGTTGTCTGTAAAGCTCCTGGCGTGCTTCTGGCACAATCTAAGGTTCTAAGCGATAAATAGCAATAAGAGTCTTGGGTGTCTTTTTAGGTTTTTGGGCTAGTGGTTGCTGTTCACTGTCTTGTGACATCCAGGTTTGATTCAGGGTTCTGGCCTCTGGCACTGTGGGTGATGATAGTCTTGGAGTGCTGTGGGTCTTCCAAGTACCATGTGCCCAAGAACCACAGCCTATGTAGCATGAGGCAGAGGGGTGCCTCTCATTTTCCAGTAGCAGCATTGTCTCTGAAGGAGTGGTTGTATTCATTTCCATAAGGACACTGGCCATGATGTGGGATAAACATGATAATCCTTCATACCTGGAAAGACAATGTAAGCCCATTCTTATAACATGTCTAAAAGAAATTTGTCTTAGTTCTACATTACATTGTCACTATCTCTGGTGATTTACTTTGCTCTAATAAAATATATGTTGTCCTTCAGACCTGTTCAATTAACATTCTCATCACAAGTGTGACCACACAGAGATCAATGAACTTTAAGGAAAAGCAGCCCATTTACTGCCACCCACCCACCCACACCTTTTCTCTCTCGCTCGCTGTTTTATGTGTAGAACTCAATCTTGTTTTGTTCTGCTTTGAAAGATTAAAGGCTGCAAGCAGAACTAAGGTCACTGGTAAAATGCTGGTGGCACTAGAGAGATCAGTGTAATTGTTAAAGTAATAAGTAAAGCAGTCACCTTTAAATGCCAGTAAATCAATCTACTGTGTGCAAGATCAAATACAGCAAATAAATAATGGCAAGGAATTGCCAAATGAACCTTAACTAAAACTCATTAACACTTAGATGTGAATAGCTTGTCATTTGGTTTCAGAATTTTTTTATGAAAATATTTATATTCGTCACAAAACATTTCTCTATTTTAAATGGATTTTCCTTAAAGCTTGTCTGCATGTGAAGTTAGTACAGAATAAGCTTGGGTGTGGATTTAAAGAGCAGTGGCTGTTTAACATTGACTCCTTGGGTGGATGCTCATTCTGCACTGAGGGCTTGTCTACACTGGCATGCTAAATCAGTGCCACTGAAGTCAATAGCAGCATGCTCTCCTGTTGACTTCAGTACTCCACCTCCCCGAGAGGCGGAAGCTAAGTCGGTGGGAGAGCATCTCCCACCGACGTAGTGCAGTGTAGATACCAAGTTAGGTTGATATAAGTTACGTCGCTGGGGGTGTGTGTGATTTTTCACACCCCTGAATGACATAACTTACATTGTCTAGAACGGCAGTGTAGACCAGACCTAAGAGTGCCATTGTGAAGTTTAGCTTAGTCCACTTTAAAGTCCAGTTTTGTGTTGGGGTGTACAGGCCCCACACTAAACCAGGGCATGGCATAGAGCAATACTGGGCTAGGGAGGCTCTGCCCCTCAACAGGTGCAAGGCATGCTCTCAGTGGAGGAACAGTTTCAAAGGACACTCAAAGTGCAGGAAAGTGGGGAATGAGCTGCATGTGGCAACAGGAAGCAAGGCTAATGCTGAGAGCTGTGCCAGGAGTGGTAACAGCTTTGTGAAGACTGCTCTAACAGCAGGGACTTGGATTTCCTCCCCTTCTTTGGGAATTGAAAGCCCTAAGATAGATTGACTGAACAGAACACTAAGGGGATGTCTGCACAGCAATTAAATACCCGTGGCTGGTCCATGTCAGCTGACTTGGGTTTGTGGGGCTTGGGCCGCAGGACTGTATAACTGAGTAAGTGATTGACTTCGAACTGAAGCATGAGCCCTGGGACCCCACAAAAGGGGAGGGTCCCAGAGCCCAGGCTCCAGCCTGAGCCCGAATGTGTACACTGCAATTTTACAGTCCTGCAGCCGAAGCCCTGCAAGCCTGAGTCAGCTGACGTGGGCCAGCTGCAGATGTTTAATTGCAGTGTAGACATACCCCAAAAGACTGAGGAGAGTCTGCTAAATCAGCGACCATGCCCCAAACTGAGGAGCTCCAGATTGGTAGGAAGTGACTCGGGGGAAACATAATTTGGGGTAGTTCAGTAACTGGCTGGACACTTTGATAAACTCGTAAGGCCTTGGGTTAGGACCTGGTAGAGTGGTGGGCCCAGGTCCCCCTATCTTGTCCCGCCTCTCTCTCTCTCTCTTCCCCCCCCCCCCCCCCCCCCCCCCCCCCCCCCCCCCCCCCTCTCCCCCCCCCCCCCCCCCCCCCCCTCCCCCCCCCCCCCCCACTCCTTTGCAGTGACTGAACTCTGGGGAAGCAATGAGAGCATGAGGGCGTGATTGAGGCTGCAACTGGGGCCCCCCTCTGGGATGACTAGACCAGCGGAAACCATAAGAATCATAGAAGATTAGGGTTGGAAGGGACCTCAGGAGGTCATCTAGTCCAGCCCCCTGCTCAAAGCAGGACCAACCCCAACTAAATCATCACAGCCAGGGCTTTGTCAAGCCAGGCCTTAAAAACCTCTAAGGATGAAGATTCCATCACCTCCCTACATAACCCATTCCAGTGCTTCACCACCCTCCTAGTGAAATAGTTTTTCCTAATATCCCACCTAGACTTCCCCCACTGCAACTTGAGACCATTGCTTCTTGTTCTGTCATCTGCCACTACTGAGAACAGCCTAGCTCCATCCTCCTTGGAACCCCCCTTCAGGTAGTTGAAGGCTGCTATCAAATCCCCCCCTCACTCTTCTCTTCTGCAGACTAAATAAGCTCAGTAGTTCCCTCAGCCTCTCCTCGTAAGTCATGTGCCCCAGCCCCCTATTCATTTTCGTTGCCCTCGGCTGAACTCTCTCCAATTTATCCACATCCTTTCTGTAGTGGGGGCCCCAAAACTGGATGCAATACTCCAGATGTGGCCTCACCAGTGCCGACTAGAGGGGAATAATCACTTCCCTTGATCTGCTGGCAGTGTTCCTATTAATGCAGCCCAATGTGCCATTAGCCTTCTTGGCAACAAGGGCACACTGTTGACTCCTATCCAGCTTCTCATCCATTGTAATCCCCAGGTCCTTTTCTGCAGAACTGCCACTTAGCCAGTCGGTCCCCAGCCTGTAGCGGTGCATGGGATTCTTCTGTCCTAAGTGCAGGACTGCACTTGTCATTGTTGAAACTCATCAGATTTCTTTTGGCCCAATCCGCTACTTCGTCTAGGTCCCTCTGTATCCTATCCCTACCCTCCACCGTATCTACCACTCCTCCCAGTTTAGTGTCATCTGCAAACTTGCTCAGGGTGCAGTCCATGCCATCCTCCAGATCATTAATGAAGATATTGAACAAAACCGGCCCCAGGACCAACCCCTGGGGCACTCCACTTGATACTGGCTGCCAACTAGACATGGAACCGTTGATCACTACCCGTTGAGCCCAACGATCTAGCCAGCTTTCTATCCAGTTTATAGTCCATTAATCCAATCCATACTTTTTTAACTTGCTGGCAAGAATATTGTGGGAGACCGTATCAAAAGCTTTGCTAAAGTCAAGATATATCACATCCACTGCTTTCCCCATATCCACAGAGCCAGTTCTCATCCTAGAAGGCGATCAGGCATGACTTGCCCTTGGTGAATCCATGTTGACTGTTCCTGATCACCTTCCTCGCCTCCAAGTGCTTCAAAATGGATTCCTTGAGGAGGTGCTCTATGACTTTTCCAGGGACTGAGGTGAGGCTGACGGGTCTGTAGTTCCCCAAATTCTCCTTCCCTTCTTCCCTACTAGGCCAGCAGCCTTTCCTGCTACAAGTAGCTATTTCACTTCAGATCTGCACCTGACCTTATTCTGCATTAACTTCCTATGTAAACAAGTCCTTAATTTAAGGAACCTCTGATGTAAAGTATTTAACTTCCAGATCTTGATGGCAAATGAATGAACCTATCTGATTTCATGTAGGTTCTACACATAAACAAATCTGTGCCCATGAACAATCCAATGTCATGGCATGAGTGCACATCTTTCTTTGTAGGAAGAACTCTAAGAAGTTGAGATTTTTTTTTTTAAATAGTGCAGTGGAGTATGTACAAATATCTAATCTCATAGGGTATGATTTTTGGGAGGGCTCAGCTCTCCCAATTCTTGTTAAGTCAATCCTTACAGATCACTCACATGTTATAGTAAGCAGCACATGTGCATTGTGCATAGGGTCTACGTCAGTCAGGTGGGATTTCGTAATTTCTCATCAAAACTGGGAAGTTAAAAGGGATTGAATAATAAGCAAGTTTTATGATAAGTCTATTCTGATTCCTAGATCTCCTGACCACTTCCATTGAAAAAAGCAGGTGTCCCAGGTAGCTGTTACAGATTGGTTGTTTACAGTGGTTTTTTCTTTCTTTCTGTGAATGATTTACCTGTGGATTGATTTCTTGCAATGGAGTAAAGAGCTTCTCTTTCAGCTGGACAGCATACCTTCAGATTGTTGTTGTTAGGAATGATTTTGCTTTGTGCGGTTTCCAGCAATGATAGATTGAGCCCTTTCTAACGGTTGATCTGTGAGATATCTGAGGCACGTTTTCACAGTCATGTGTGCGTGCACAGGGCTGTCTGTAGGCATGTTCACTTGTGTATATAATATGATGTGTATTTTTCAAAGCTCCTTAACTGTACACAGGCAGGTTGAAAATTTGACCGAGCACATGCAAAGGCTCCATGCACACATTTTGTGTATAGATTTTGTGCACTTGCTACTTTTACGTAAAAGCACCACCTCTTGGAAGCGATGCCAAGAGAATGCAGCTAAAGCAAGGCCACTAATCTGATCTGTCTTGGTTCTTATAGTGGCACTCCTCATCATAGTATTGGACTGTCTCCAGAAATGGATTCTAAGCCACTGGCTACCTGAAGGCTTATCTACATGAACAGGTAGGTCACGGCAAGATGGGGTGTGAATTCACCCCACATTAGCCTGCTGCAGACTGTCTGTGTAGACCCTGCTGATGCACATTAACCATCTGTCCTGTTTAGTTTGATTAGTCCTGATTCAAGCTCAGGATCCACATGAGCAGTTAGTCTGTGGCAGGCTAATGAGGAATAGATTAACATCCCAGTTTGCCACAAATGAAATGTTTGTGTAGACAAGCCCTCAGATGCGAATGGAATAGGTGAATGGAATAATTACAGTTTTACCCACATGATGTCTTGGTACTGGGTAAGTGTGACATTAATGAAATGTTTCCACTGGCCAAAGGACATTGTAAGCTGCAGCTAGGTATAAAAAAAAAAGGGGTGACAGGAAGAAACTGACCAGAGCAAACCCTCTTGACACTTGCTGGTAGCCCAGACCTTGATCCGTTAAGTGACTTGCCACAAGGATGTGCTCTGGCCCACAGGGCTGCCTGTGACCTTCACTATAGGGCTGTGGGACACACAGATTTATCAAGGAACCATCAAGTTAATATACGACACTGGCCTTTCAATTTGATTAGATGCACTTGAACCTACAGACACATCTCTGAAGGTGAAGGGATGCCAATGGGAAATGTCATACCCATTCTGTAATCCCAGCCAAGATATTTCAGTAGTCAGATTTAGTTCATGAGTTTTATGCTGTGTGTAAGATAGACCAAGAGACTTGTTTTTCCCTGAATTATGATGATTCTGGGGCAAGTTCTCTGTTGCTGAAAGAAGATACTTGTATAGTGCACTGTCACCACCCAGGTGGTGTCTGGAATACTTTGGCAGCCATTGTATGAAGGACATACTTTGCTAGTTATCTTTTAGATGCAGGGCCAAATCTTCAGCTGATGTAAATTGGCATAGATCCTTTTTCTTCAGCGGAGCTACACCAATTAACGCTAACTGACGACCTGGCCCTCATTATTCTTCTATACTTCTTTGAGTACTCGCTCATATTGATTCCAATTAGGTGTGTGAGCACTGCGTGCACAGTCGCCGGAAGGTTTTCCCCTAGCAACATCCATTGGGTCGGCAGTGGAGCCACGCCTTCATGGCGCTGCATACAGGGCCCTGCTGACCCACCGCCTCTCCAGTTCCTTCTTACCATCAGTGTCGGTTGTTGGAACGCTCCCTCTCTCGTTTGTCATAGAATCATAGAATCATAGAATCTCAGGGTTGGAAGGGACCTCAGGAGGTCATCTAGTCCAACCCCCTGCTCAAAGCAGGACCAAACCCAACTAAATCAGCCCAGCCAGGGCTTTGTCAAGCCTGACCTTAAAAACCTCTAAGGAAGGAGATTCCACTACCTCCCTAGGTAACCCATTCCAGTTCTTCACCACCCTACTAGTGAAAAAGTTTTTCCTAATGTCCAACCTAAACCTCCCCCTCTGCAACTTGAGACCATTACTCCTTGTTCTGTCATCTTCTATCACTGAGAACAGTCTAGATCCATCCTCTTTGGAACCCCCTTTCAGGTAGTTGAAAGCAGCTATCAAATCGCCCCTCATTCNGTCCAAGAGTGATCCCATAGTAGCTTTCGCTTATTTTTTCTTGTAAATAGTTTAGATAGTTGTAGTGTAGATAGATATGTCTTAGTGGTTATAGGGGGTTCTTCTCCCCGTTTTTCCTTTCCCTTCCCCTGGAGCCGGGGCATGCCTCGGTCCCATGGATTTAAACCATGTGGGGTCTGCCAAAAATTGATGCCCAAAGGCGACCCACACACAACCTGTCTAAAGTGCCTGGGTGAGTCCCACCAAACAGACAGGTGTAAGATCTGCAGGAGTTTTCATCCCCGCACTAAAAAGGAAAGGGACCATAGATTAAAGCTCCTGTTGATGGAGGTAGCCCTGTGACCGCAATTGGAGTCGAGCCAAGGGATCCGGCACCAGGCTCCTCCACATCAGTACACAGCACACCGCCTTCGATTAGGATTAGGGAGTCCAGACTCTTGGGCTACAGACCCTCTGTGATAAATGAGAGGGGGGAAAGCTCCCTATTGTGGACACCCAGCCAGCCAGTTGGCTATAGAATCCCTCTTGGTGGTTGTTTTCTACTTGCTTTACCTGTAAAGGGTTAACAAGCCCACAGGTAAAAGGAAAGGAGCCCGAGCCGTAGATCCTCGTCAAGATCTAGATAGGCCTCCCGGCACCGTTATGATCGTCGGTCCCGATCCCGATCGCGGTACCGCCCGACACCCTGGCACCGGTCTCCGGCTCCCAGGTGCGGAGCGACAGAGCGGGACGGTGCAACGCAAAATGTGCGTTCGGCCCCGCCTTGGCCTTCACGACCGAATTCGACGTCGTCCCAAGCGGGGAGTGGCTACCACGTCTAGGGCCAAGACGCGGATGGTGCTAGCCAGGGGCAAGATGAAGGACAGGATCCTGACCAGGGACCCCCACAATGGTCCTTCTGGACCCCTTGGGCATACCACCAAGCCCAAGGTGTCCCCTCAGGCGCTTCTTGCTCTGCCCATTCGGAGCCCTGGGTGCCTGAGGCAACTGTGAGCCGCCCTCCCCCGGTAGCCTCGGAGGCGACTGCCCTGCCATCAGATCAGGCCCATGCCCCTAGCGTGGTGGATCTAGGGCAGCTGGACCCTCCTCAACCAGACCTTCCCCAGGATCCGCTAGTCCCGGGGGTGTCCTCCTCATCCTCGCCTGATGAGGCCGTGGCAGGCACGTCATCCTCTGGCCCACCGCCTATAGATCTTCGGGCACACCAGGAATTGCTACGTGGGGTGGCACAGAACATAAACCTCCAGGCGGAGGAGGTGGTGGAAGTTGAGGATCCGGTGGTGGACATTTTATCAGCCGATGCCCCCACACGTGTAGCCTTACCTTTCATTCGGACCATCCAGGCTAATGCCAATACGATCTGGCAGTCCCCAGCGTCTATTCCTCCCACGGCCAGAGGGGTGGAGAGGAAATACATGGTGCCCTCTAAGGACTATCAATATTTGTATGTTCACCCCCAACCTTGCTCCCTCGTTGTACAGTCTGTGAACGAGAGGGAGAGACACGGCCAGCAAGCGCCCGCCCCTAAGTCCAAGGACGCTAGGCGCCTGGATTTATTCGGGCACAAGATTTATTCAACTGGTGGCCTACAGCTCAGGGTAGCTAACCAGCAGGCCCGCATGGGCCGTTATAATTATAACACCTGGAACTCGATGGGGAAGTTCAAGGAGTTGGTTCCCCAGGAGTCCAGGGAGGAGTTTGGGGCCTTGCTAGAAGAGGGCAAGAAAGTGGCGAGGACATCCCTGCAGGCATCTTTAGATGCGGTGGACTCGGCGGCTAGGACTCTAGCCTCGGGCATGGCTATGCGCCGCATTTCATGGCTACAAGTGTCCGGTCTTCCACCGAAGCTGCAGCAGACTATTCAAGACCTGCCCTTTGATGGCCAGGGGCTATTCTCAGACAAAACTGATCCCAGACTTCAGAGTCTGAAGGACAACCGGGCCATCATGCGCTCATTGGGCATGCATACCCCGGTGACGCAACGTAGGCCCTTCCGGCCCCAACCGCAGCGCACCTGCCCTAACCCTCGACTGCGGCAAGACTTCGCTAGAAGGCGTGGCCGTGGTAATAGGAGGAGACAATCTGGTTCTCAATCAGGACAGATTCAGGGCCCCCCAAAACCATCGGTGGGGCCCAAGCAAAACTTTTGAAGGTGCGCCCGAGGATGGAGCACCAGTCTCCTTGCAGGATCCTTTCCCGCCTTTCTTCAACCGCCTCTCCTATTTCCTCCCTGTGTGGTCCCGCATAGCGTCAGATTGCTGGGTCCTAAGCACGGTGGAAACTGGATACCATCTTCAGTTTGTTTCGCGCCCCCCCCCCTTCCCACCCTCCCTCCCCGTCCCTCTTCAGGGACCCCTCTCACGAGCAACTCCTCTTACAGGAGGTACAGGCGCTCCTGTCTATCGGAGTGGTGGAAGAGGTCCCAAAGGATTTGAAGGGCAGGGGTTTTTACTCCTGTTACTTCCTAATCCCCAAGGCAAAGGGGGGGCTGCGGCCCATCCTGGACCTGCGTGGACTCAACAAATTCATGGTAAAGTTGAAGTTCTGCATGGTTTCCCTGGGGACCATTATCCCTTCCCTGGATCATGGAGACTGGTATGTCGTCCTCGACATGAAGGACGCATACTTCCACATAGCAATTTACCCGCCACACAGGCGATTCCTTCGCTTTGTGGTCAGCCAGCAGCATTTCCAATTAACCGTCCTTCCCTTTGGCCTGTCCACAGCACCAAGGGTCTTCACAAAGTGTATGGCTGTCGTAGCGGCCTCCCTCCGCCGACATCGGATCCAAGTGTTCCCGTATCTCGACGACTGGCTCATTTGGGGTCGCTCCGAGCTACAGGTGCGGTCTCATGTTGGGTTCGTCATGAGCTTGTTCAGGCAACTGGGCCTGCTGCTCAACACTGAAAAGTCCACTTTGGAGCCAACCCAAAGAATAGACTTCATTGGGGCGATCCTGGACTCGAATCTCGCCAGGGCGTGCCTACCGCAGGCCAGCTTCCAGTCCATGATGACCATTATTCACGGCCTCCAACGCTTCCCGACCTCGACAGCACGCACGTGCCTCGGTCTTCTGGGCCACATAGCCTCCTGCACTTTCGTGACCTGACATGCCAGACTACGCCTCCGTCCACTTCAGACCTGGCTCTCGTCAGTGTACCGTCCAGGCCGAGACAGTTTGGACACAGTACTCACGGTGCCGACGGAGGTCTTATCCTCTCTGGGTTGGTGGCTAAACCCCAGCTTTGTTTGCAGGGGGATGCCATTCCATGCCCCACAGCCCTCTTTAGTCCTGACCACGGACGCCTCATCTCTGGGCTGGGGCGCTCACCTCGTGGACCTTTGCATGCAAGGTCTTTGGTCCGCACAAGAAATAACCCTGCACATCAACGTAAGGGAACTGAGAGCAGTACGCCTGGCGTGCCAGGTATTCCGCGAATACCTTCAGGGGTGTTGTCATAATCTTCACAGACAACACAACGGCCATGTTTTACATCAACAAGCAAGGCGGAGCACGGTCATCCCTCCTCTGTCAGGAAGCCATACACCTCTGGGAATTTTGCATAGCACACTCAATTGACCTGGTGGCGTCGTTTCTCCCAGGAGTCCAGAACACCTTGGCAGATCGCCTCAGCAGGTCCTTCCTGGCTCACGAGTGGTCGATACGTCCGGACGTTATCCATTCTGTTTTCTGGAAGTGGGGATTTCCCCACATAGACCTTTTTGCCTCTCGCGAGAATCGGAAGTGCCAGGTGTTCTGCTCTCTCCAGGGACGCTGCCCGGGCTCCCTGTCGGATGCCTTCCTGATACCGTGGAAAGACCACCTGCTCTATGCCTTTCCTCCGTTCTCATTGGTCCACAAGGTCTTTCTCAAGTTATGCAGAGACAAGGCCCGCTTAATCTTGATCGCTCCGGCGTGGCCCAGACAGCATTGGTACACCACTCTCCTCGATCTGTCGGTGACCAAACCAATTCCTCTACCATTGTGGCCAGATCTGATCACTCAGGAACACGGCAGGTTATGTCATCCGGACCTGCAGTCCCTCCATCTCACAGCATGGATGCTGCATGGCTAACTCAATCTGAGCTGCGTTGCTCCAGTTCAGTGCAGCAAGTACTCTTGGGCAGGGCCGACGAGGGGGGGGGGAAAGCCGGTACAAATTACTGGGGCCTGGCGGTCCGGAAGGGGGCCCGGTGGTCCGGAAGGGGGCCCGGCTTCCCCCCCCTCTCGTCGGCCCTATTTAGCCGGTCCGCACTTGCTGGGGGGCCCGAAAAATTTTTTTCACCGGGGCCCGAACCTGCTCTTGGCGGCCCTGCTCTTGGGGAAAGTGGGATACTGGGAGGAAGCACAAGCAGGAGACCGCAAGAGGGGAGGACTCCTGTCTCAGACCGAGAAAGCGGGACAATCAGCGAGTTATCTCAAGTGCCTATACACAAATGCAAGAAGCCTGGGGAATAAGCAGGGAGAACTAGAAGTCCTGGCACAGTCAGGGAATTATGATGTAATTGGAATAACAGAGACTTGGTGGGATAACTCACATGATTGGAGTACTGTCATGGATGGATATAAACTGTTCAGGAAAGACAGGCAGGGCAGAAAAGGTGGGGGAGTTGCTTTGTATGTAAGAGAGCAGTATGACTGCTCAGAGCTCCAGTACGAAACTGCAGAAAAACCTGAGTGTCTCTGGATTAAATTTAGAAGTATGAACAACAAGGGTAATGTCGTGGTGGGAGTCTGCTACAGACCCCCAGACCAGGGGGATGAGGTGGACGAGGCTTTCTTCCAGCAACTAACAGAAATTGCTAGATCACAGGCCCTGGTTCTCATGGGTGACTTTAATCACCCTGATATCTGCTGGGAGAGCAATACAGCAGCTCACAGACAATCCAGGAAGTTTCTGGAAAGTGTAGGGGACAACTTCCTGGTGCAAGTGCTGGAGGAACCAACTAGGGGAAAAGCTTTTCTTGACCTGCTGCTCACAAACAGGGAAGAAATAGTAGAGGAAGCAATAGTGGATGGGAACCTGGGAGGCAGTGACCATGAGATGGTCGAGTTCAGGATCCTGATACAAGGAAGAAAGGAGAGCAGTAGAACAGAGACCCTGGACTTTAGAAAAGCAGACTTTGACTCCCTCAGGGAACTGATGGGCAAGGTCCCCTGGGAGAATAACATGAGGGGGAAAGGAGTAGAGGAAAGCTGGCTGTATTTTAAAGAAACCTTATTGAGGTTGCAGGAACAAACCATCCCCATGTGTAGGAAGAAAAGTAAATATGGCAGGCGACCAGCTTGGCTTAACAGTGAAATCCTTGCTCGTCTTAAACACAAAAAAACAGCTTACAAGAAGTGGAAGATTGAACAAATAACCAGGGAGGAGTATAAAAGTATTGCTCAGGCATGCAGGTGTGAAATTAGGAAGGCCAAATCACACTTGGAGTTGCAGCTAGCCGGAGATGTTAGGAGTAACAAGAAGGGTTTCTTTAGGTATGTTAGCAACAAGAAGAAAGTCAAGGAAAGTGTGGGCCCCTTGCTGAATGAGGGAGGGAACCTAGTGACAGAGGATGTGGAGAAAGCTAGTGTACTAAATGCTTTTTTTGCCTCTGTCTTCACAGACAAGGTCAGCTCCCAGACAGCTGCACTCTGCAGCACGGTATGGGGAGGAGGTGACCAGCTCTCTGTGGAGAAAGTAGTAGTTCGGGACTATTTAGGAAAGCTGGACGAGCACAAGTCCATGGGGCCGGATGCGCTGCATCCGAGGGTGCTAAAGGAGTTGGCCGATGAGATTGCGGAGCCATTGGCCATTATCTTTGAAAAATCATGGCGATCGGGGGAGGTCCCGGACGACTGGAAAAAAGCTAATGTAGTGCCCATCTTTAAGAAAGGGAAGAAGGAAGATCCAGGGAACTACAGGCCAGTTAGTCTCACCTCAGTCCCTGGAAAAATCATGGAACAGGTCCTCAAGGAATCAATCCTGAACCACTTAAAGGAGGGGAAAGTGATCAGGAACAGTCAGCATGGATTCACCAAGGGCAAGTCATGCCTGACTAACCTAATTGCCTTCTATGATAAGATAACCGGCTCTGTGGATGAGGGGAAAGCAGTGGATGTGCTATTTCTGGACTTTAGCAAAGCTTTTGATACAGTCTCCCACAGTATTCTTGCCAGCAAGTTAAAGAAGTATGGGCTGGATGAATGGACGGTAAGGTGGATAGAAAACTGGCTAGATGGTCGGGCTCAACGGGTAGTGATCAATGGTTCCTTGTCTAGTTGGCAGCCGGTATCAAGTGGAGTGCCCCAAGGGTCGGTGCTGGGGCCGGTTTTATTCAATATCTTCATTAACGATCTGGAAGATGGTGTGGACTGCACCCTTAGCAAGTTTGCAGATGACACTAAACTGGGAGGAGTGGTTGATACGCTGGAGGGTAGGGATAGGATACAGAGGGACCTAGACAAATTAGAGGATTGGGCCAAAAGAAATATGATGAGGTTCAACAAGGACAAGTGCAGAGTCCTGCATTTAGGACGAAAGAATCCCATGCACTGCTATAGACTAGGGACCGAATGGCTGGGCAGCAGTTCTGCAGAAAAGGACCTAGGGGTTACGGTGGACGAAAAGCTGAATATGAGTCAACAGTGTGCCCTTGTTGCCAAGAAGGCTAATGGCATTTTGGGTTGTATAAGTAGGGGCATTTCCAGCAGATCGAGGGATGTGATCATTCCCCTCTACTCAGCACTGGTGAGGCCTCATTTGGAGTACTGTGTCCAGTTTTGGGCCCCACACTACAAGAAGGATGTGGATAAATTGGAGAGAGTCCAGCGGAGGGCAACAAAAATGATTAGGGGGCTGGAGCACATGACTTACGAGGAGAGGCTGAGGGAACTGGGATTGTTTAGTCTGCAGAAGAGAAGAATGAGGGGCGATTTGATAGCTGCTTTCAACTACCTGAAAGGGGGTTCCAAAGAGGATGGATCTAGACTGTTCTCAGTGATAGAAGATGACAGAACAAGGAGTAATGGTCTCAAGTTGCAGAGGGGGAGGTTTAGGTTGGACATTAGGAAAAACTTTTTCACTAGTAGGGTGGTGAAGAACTGGAATGGGTTACCTAGGGAGGTAGTGGAATCTCCTTCCTTAGAGGTTTTTAAGGTCAGGCTTGACAAAGCCCTGGCTGGGCTGATTTAGTTGGGTTTGGTCCTGCTTTGAGCAGGGGGTTGGACTAGATGACCTCCTGAGGTCCCTTCCAACCCTGAGATTCTATGATTCTATGATTCTATGCTCTTGGGTAGCAGAAAGCCCTCCACTAGGTCCACATACCTGGCCAAATGGAAGCGCTTCTCCTGCTGGTGTGCCCTGAGCAATACTGTCCCTCTGGAGGTGCCAGTACCTACCATCCTAGAGTATCTCTGATCCCTGAAACAGCAAGGCCTAGCTATCTCATCCATCAGAGTACACCTAGCAGTGATTTCAGCCTTCCATCCTGGCAAAAACGGGCGCTCGGTTTTCTCCAATTCCCATTATGCTATCACCCAGCATGCCAGGGATGAAGCAGCATTCGGCAGAGCTGTGCTTCAATCAGCGATTCCATGAACTCTCACCTCACCTCTTAGGTAAGGCTTGGGAATCACCTAATTGGAATTGATATGAGCAAGCACTCGAAGAAGAAGAAATGGTTACCTACCTTCTCGTAACTGTTGTTCTTCGAGATGTGTTGCTCATATTCATTCCAAACCCACTTGCCTTCCGCTCTGTTGGAGTAAACCAGCAAGAAGGAACTGGAGAGGCGGCGGGTCGGCAGGGCCCTATATGCGGTGCCATGAAGGCATGACTTCAGGGGGCTCCACCTCCGCACTGATGGGTGCTGCTAGGGAAAAACCTCCCGGTGACTGTGCACCACGCACGCACCTAATTGGAATGGATATGAGCAACACATCTCGAAGAACAACAGTTACGAGAAGGTAGGTAACTGTTTCTTCACTCCTCCACTGCCACTATTAATTTCACAGTTTTATCACTCCATGTATTACAGAGTTATCATAACTGATCCATAGTTCATATTGTAACTTTCCTTCTACTTTAAGACTCCTTTGATAACTTCCCCCCTTCCCACCTCAAATTCTTTAAACATTACCTCAAATTCTCTTGTGGGTGGCCTTCTGCCAAAGGAAAATTGTGGGGACAGTTTCAGATTAATTGGGTAAGGTGTTTCAGAGATGTGAAAGTTTGAAAAACATGATTTTTTCCCATTTTTGTTATAATGTTTCAATTTTTTGGAACATTATATTTTCACAAATGGCTTGGCTTGTGACTCCACTTTGTTTCATTCCTTTGCTCTCAATAAGATCAGTTGTCTTTGAATGTTTTTTAGAATTTTGTTGATAATTTATTTTTAGTTATTTGCTACAGTTTTTTTCTGTGAGGATGGAGGTGCTAATCTGGTTTCTGCTGAAATCAGTGGGAGCGTTACCATTTGACTTTATTAGGCAGTGGATCAGACACTGTGTGAGCTCTTCATGGACTTGGTAAGTTCAGCACTTTGACTGAGGGACTTGAGCAAATCAGCACCCTGTCACTGTGATGTTGTTAAAGTTTGCAGCCAAAGCAGCTAAGCTTCAGAGCTGATAGACTCCTTTCTGCAGAGTTATTCTCCTACTTTTTACCAAACTTTTTCTGGTCGCAGCTTTTCTGACCTAATGTTTCTAAGAGAGAGTAACTGTTTTGCTTAACTTTGTTTCCCACTGTTAAATAAGTTCTTTAAAGATTTAATTAGAAAAATCCTATAGTTATTGACCTTTAATGAATTTCAGGGCTCACTAGTAAGGTATATATTGCACCCATGGACACATGATTTCAAAAGGTCAGCGTGACAGCTCTTTAGAATTTGCATAATTATGTACATCACAGCTTTTTGAACAAAAATAGCAAATGCTTGCCCTTTTGAAATATTCTGCTTATGCTCTCTTGATTACTTTAACTCTAACTAGCTTCTATTAAATAGTTGCTCTATTAAGGTAGCTCTTCAGTGATTATTCCCCTCTATTCGGCACTGGTGAGGCCACATCTGGAGTATTGTGTCCAGTTTTGGGCCCCCCACTACAGAAAGGATGTGGACAAATTGGAGAGAGTCCAGCGGAGGGCAACGAAAATGATTAGGGGTCTGGGGCACATGACTTACAAGGAGAGGTTGAGGGAACTGGGATTGTTTAGTCTGCAGAAGAGAAGAGTGAAGGGGGATTTGATAGCAGCCTTCAACTACCTGAAGTGGGGTTCCAAAGAGGATGGAGCTCGGCTGTTCTCAGTGGTGGCAGATGACAGAACAAGAAGCAATGGTCTCAAGTTGCAGTGGGGGAGGTCTAGGTTGGATATTAGGAAACACTATTTCACTAGGAGGGTGGTGAAGTACTGGAATGGGTTACGTAGGGAGGTGATAGAGTCTCCATCCTTAGAGGTTTTTAAGGCCCGGCTTGACAAAGCCCTGGCTGGGATGATTTAGTTGGTATTGGTCCTACCTTGAGCTGGAGGTTAGACTAGATGACCTCCTGATGTCTCTTCCAATACTAATCTTTTATGATTCTAAGTACATGGGAAAATGATACTGGCTGAATAAGGAGACTGGGGACTAGCATCTGTTGTGGAGGGAAACTGGGACTGGAAGTGGGTTAGGGCAGTAGGAATGGGAAAACTGAGAGCCAGTTGGCTGGGAGTTGGGGACACTGAGATCAGGTGAAGAGCTTGGCAGAGGTGGGAAGGGTCTGGGACTGGCTGGACAAGGAGACTGGTAACCAATATGGAGGAGGTCTAGGGGAAGGGAAGACAGACCTGACAAAAATTTGGGGTTTGAGAGAAGAACTTGGACTAGCTGGGTAAAGAGGCAGGGGCAAGGAGCCAAGGATGGGACTGGGGGACTGAGATTGGATGAGGAGCCAGCAGGGGGGAACTGGAACTGTCTGGGCAAAGAGACTGTGTGTGTGTGTGTGTGTGTGTGGTTAGAGATTGGGAGTATGGCAGGAGATTAGGAGTTAGTGAGCCTGGAGGGAGGAGGGGCGGGGGAGGGACAGGGACTGGGATGAGAAGTCTGAGAGGTAGACTGGATAATCTAAGATAATGGGTCTGGGATAAGGAGCCAGGAATGGGGAAGTGATAGAACTGGGACAGGGATAGGTTGGAGCAGACCAGAAGGCAAAAGGAGTCAAGCTTCGCGGGAAATGGGCAGAAGCCTACAGCCTGGAATGGAACCCAGGATTCCTTAGTCTCACCATTCCTCTGCTGTCAGCAAATATCCATGAAACCTACTAGCAAAATGTCTCATCTGCCTTTAGGGCTGGTCTGCCTAGAGGATAACTGTTGGGGTATGTAAGGGTTAAGTAAAGACCTGGGGAACTGCTAGCATGGTAATAGGGAGTGAGTCACAGACAGGCACTGTTTCTTCACTTGATAGATAAAGTGCCATCCCTCTCCCTTTCCTTCTGCTTGTTAAGGATAGATAAGCAGTGCAGCTGCATGAGAAATATGGTTGTCTAAAGGATACCCTTTGTGTAAAGAAGTGTTATCTCCCCCCCCTTCCTTTCCCAGCTACATAAACGAGCTCGGGGTCATGGCCCCTTCCTCCTTCCCTGTAAACTGCTGATTAAGGGAATTTGTGGCTGCAGTTACTGCCAAGAAATGTATCTTCAAGGTAAAAATGTCTGTAGAATATGCTTAATGTTGTAAACAGTAAACAGGGGCGGGGATAATTATATTCAGTATATAGCTATTAATATTCATTGTATGGGTGTTCATATTACTCAATAAGGGTTTTGGGGGTGTTTTAGGTATTTATATACAAACTTAAATAAAAGGAGTGTGCTGTAACTAATTCAGTGCTTACTTGACAATTGGGTCAAGTGGAACAAGTACCGCTATAAAGAAGCCCGTTTACTCAATCCGCCTCTGGATCAGCCTGCTCATTCTCTAACATATGGCGTCTCGAACAGGATCCCAGGGGAGAGTCGTGCCTGATCACCATGTCTCGCCATGGATTCAATGAGTAAGCTGAACGGGCCCTTTACTGCAAACCCGGTTAAGGAGTTTATTAATAAACTGGTGGGGAAATGGGGGGGTACTTATGCCCCCTCCTCCCCCCGGGGGGATCGTCAGGATTGGCCAGCCATCGAGGGGTGGGTGGAAGCTTCCCTGGCATCCAAGTGCTCCCAGGATAAGAAAAACGCTGTTTTGTTGCAGGCTCTGTGTGAGGGTCTGTCAGGTTTATGGGACGAGGTTACTGGTCATAAAAGCAAAGTGGAAACTTGGCAGCAAATTGCTGAGGAACAGCGCACGGTAAATCGTCACAGTGTGCTGGCAATCAGAATGGCTGAAATTGTATGTACGATTTTAATCGTCTTAAGTCAGAGAACCTGACCCTGAAGGGTCAGGTAGATGCCTTAAAGCAAAATTCTTGTTCCCCATTTATTTCCCCCCCCCCCCAGCCCCTCCTGTTTTTAAAGACCCAAATTTACCCTCCCCCCCCCCCTCCCCCCACACACATTTTTGGTTTTCTGAAGTTCTAATGGATGGTACTTTGCATACTTAGTGAAAAGTTTGTTTGGACAAAGCATGACAGAAGTCTGTGCTGCATTCCATTGAAATTTTTAAAGTAAAAGGTCCATGGGTGACCATGGAAACAAATGTCTTACTGCCTTTTTAAATAATTTCAAGGTAAAGGAAGCACAGGGTGAGGCAGCTGTGTGTTGCAGGGTGGCTATGTCATTACAGGCAAAATGTACCAACTTAAAAAATTAAATGCAAAAGTAAGCAATTTAAAGTAAGTGAAGAGTTACAAGTAGCTGTTGTAAAAATTAATACTACAAAGTTTGGGGGGAGTTTGGAGGGAAGTAAACAGTTGGGAGTTGTGGAAATGTTAAATGGTAGCAGTTGTAAAAATGGTAGAGTAACAGTTTAATGTCATAAAAAAAAAAGTTTGTGGTTTAAGAATAAAACCCAGTTTTGTAAATGTAAATATCATAGAATCATAGAATATCAGGGTTGGAAGGGACCTCAGGAGGTCATCTAGTCCAACCCCTTGCTCAAAGCAGGACCAATCCCCCAATATATGTGCAACTCGTTACAGTCACATTGGGTGGAATCCTGGTAGTTAAATTATACAAGTGGTATATTACTCAAGTGGGTCAAGTGGCTATTACCACCACTATGTTTTTTGTCCCCAGGAGCCTTTACAGCTATTCTGAAGGAAAATGGGCCCTTTTCCCACAGAAATGGTTTGTAAATATAATTTAATCAAAATCACTAAAGAAATATAAGGGGTTTCCATTGAAACTTGACTGCCTCCAATTGTACAAGATGGGTCAGCCTGCTTATTCTCTAACAATAACAAATTACTACTGCTATCAGTTACTCCATTAGCTCAAGTGGCAGAGGTCTGTGCATTGGATCTAAAGATTCTAATCCTGCTGCTGAACCGTGTGTCAATACGATGCCCCATGATGAAATTGGCTGTGCAACCTTAATTCAGCTGCCTTATGCATATGTATTATGCTAGTCTTTAACTACAAGATTACCTGCTATTTTTTTCCCAAAGAGCCCCTGTCTTTCTTTAAGTATGAAAGGGGGAGCCAATTCTATGAATTTGCTGAGGTGACGCTTAGATTTTAAAACTGAAATCTGACAAACTAGATTTCCCAATTTGAAATGTGTTGTAACCAAAACAGGGATAGAATTTAATTAGGATAACCCCTTTTTATTGATTGCAGTGAGCATTAGTTTACGAATTATAATGTGAGGTTATTTTCAGGTAAGCTTGTACAGTGTTTCTCAAATCAGTAAGTTTGATCAGTTCACCCAGAACCACATAAATATACAATCTAGAGTTCATCAATCAAATGTAACTACTGTACAACATATATTCTAGGCATATACTGAATAAACAAATCCAATCTTGTAAGCAATTGTCATAACAATAGTGAGGTCAAGCAGTTATACCAGAGAACAATATAAATCCTCAAGATTTTTTATTGCATTAACTTAAAATAATCTATCAGTTCTTTAGTATCAAATATGTTTGTCAGCCTTCCAGCCATTCTCCAAGGAATAAGGATGCACTTCGTCTTAAGGCACTTTTGTGAATGTGATGCTAGTTGTTTCTAGTGTTTGGTTTGAAAGAGACCAGTTTAAAATATAAAAAGCAATTGCCTAAAGTTATATTTTGAGGTATTTGTTAGGCTTTGACAAGGTGCTGGGCAAAGGGTTGCAGATTCAGCCCTCTGTCACGCCCACTCCTCGTTAGGGGAACCAATTAGAATGGGCTGGAGATAACCTGGCTCTAATTGGGGAGGCGGACACAGCTGCTACCTAACTAGCCTGGGGCGGCATAAAAGCCTCAGGGGAAGGAAGCCAGGGAAGAGCAGGAGAAAAGGAAAAAGGCAAGGAATGGAAGCAGGGAGGTAGCTCTCCCCTCCCTCCTGCCTGCAGACAGTGAAGGGCTACTTGTACATGTTGAAATGGTGGTGGGAACAAGCCTGAGAATAAAGTGCACCAGGGTCTCCAAGTGACTTCGTGAACCTAGCAGAAGCAGAAACCAAGGGGGCCCTGCCACAGTCTGCTACGTAGAATCATAGAATATCAGGGTTGGAAGGGACCTCAGGAGATCATCTAGTCCAACCCCCTGCTCAAAGCAGGACCTAATCCCAACTAAATCATCCCAGCCAGGGCTTTGTCAAGCCTGACCTTAAAAACCTCTAAGGAAGGAGATTCCACCACCTCCCTAGGTAACCCATTCCAGTGCTTCACCACCCTCCTAGTGAAAAAGTTTTTCCTAATATCCAATCTAAACCTCCCCCACTGCAACTTGAGACCATTACTCCTTGTTCTGTCATCTGGTACCACTGTGAACAGTCTAGATCCATCCTCTTTGGAACCCCCTTTCAGGTAGTTGAAAGCAGCTATCAAATCCCCCCTCATTCTTCTCTTCTGCAGACTAAACAATCCCAGTTCCCTCAGCCTCTCCTCATAACTCATGTGCTCCAGCCCCCTAATCATTTTTGTTGCCCTCCGCTGGACTCTTTCCAATTTTTCCACATCCTTCTTGTAGTGTGGGGCCCAAAACTGGACACAGTACTCCAGGTGAGGCCTCACCAATGTCGAATAGAGGGGAACGATCACGTCCCTCGATCTGCTGGCAATGCCCCTACTTATACAGCCCAAAATGCCGTTAGCCTTCTTGGCAACAAGGGCACACTGTTGACTCATATCCAGCTTCTCGTCCACCGTAACCCCTAGGTCCTTTTCTGCAGAACTGCTGCCTAGCCACTCGGTCCCTAGTCTGTAACAGTGCATGGGATTCTTCCGTCCTAAGTGCAGGACTCTGCACTTGTCCTTGTTGAACCTCATCAGGTTTCTTTTGGCCCAATCCTCTAATTTGTCTAGGTCCCTCTGTATCCTATCCCTACCCTCCAGCGTATCTACCACTCCTCCCAGTTTAGTTTCATCTGCAAATTTGCTGAGAGTGCAGTCCACGCCATCCTCCAGATCATTAATGAAGATATTGAACAAAACCGGCCCCAGGACCGACCCTTGGGGCACTCGGCTTGAAACCGGCTGCCAACTAGACATGGAGCAGTTGATCACTACCCGTTGAGCCCGACGATCTAGTCAGCTTTCTATCCACCTTATAGTCCATTCATCCAGCCCATACTTCTTTAACTTGCCGGCAAGAATACTGTGGGAGACCGTATCAAAAGCTTTGCTAAAGTCAAGGAATAACACATCCAAGTACATAGGCCAATGTACTTGGACTTATAAACATGCATATAGTATTAGTAAAAATCCAAAATACCATTCCCTCAGGTCTTGCCAGAAAGAGCATAGACTCACCAAGGAACTTTCAGTTAGTTAAGAACAAAAAGAGAAATAAATTTTCTTAAATGAAACCTCACCACTTCTTCTCACCACTTCTACTTAGTCCTGTAACCCTGGAGGAGGAAAGAGGCCTCCCAGCAGTCAAAAACTCTGGGGTCCCACACAGTGGCCTCAGGTTTTATACTATTTTTCAGGGTTAGTGGGATGATGGCAATCCTTTTATTTCCTATTGGACACTGGTTAACAGCTCTTAGATTTCAGCTCTCTGTTTCTCTGCTGCCTCTGTTGATATAAGTAGATGGTGTCGGCATTTAGAAAATTTCTTTTATGTTTCTGTCAGTTGGAAGGTTTTTATGTTTCTTTCATTTTAGGGATTGTAATTCTGTATTCTTCTTTGAGTGATTGCTCATGTGTATTCCACAGTAGGTGTGTGTGCTCGCCACGTGCACCGGTGCCGGAAGTTTTTCCCTTAGCAGCACCCGTAGTGGGGGAGCCCCGCTGCGACCCCTGGAGTGGCGCCTGCATATCGCGCCATAAAGGGGGCTGCGTGCTCCCCCCACCCTCAGTTCCTTCTTGCCGCCAGTGAAGGTAGTTGGAACTTTGTGCTCCAGCCTTGGCTGCAGCGTTTCTACCCTTAGTGGTACCATACTTGTTAGTAGATAGTTTCTTAGTTAATAGCCTGGATCAGGGCATGCCCCGCCCCCCAGGCTTCAAGTCGTGCGACTCCTGTCGCAATTCCATGCCCAGAAGCGATCCACACGCTCAGTGTCTTCGCTATCTGGGCAACACTCATGTTAGCGACCGTTGCAAAATTTGCAAGTCCTTCAAGCCTCGGACGAAGCGCGAACGTGAGATCCAACTCCGTGCCTTACTTATGGAGTCGGCTTTGGCCCTGGCGTGTCGACCTGACCCGGCGCCGGGCACCACGTCCTCGGTGCACAGCGAGGCCCCATCTACCAGTCGGCACTGCTCCCCTGCTAAGAAGCAAGGGAAGACTCAGTGACGCCGGAACAAGAGCAGGGGTGAGGCCAGACCCGAGTTGGGCAGCCCACGATCCTCTCCGGGACCTAGACCTCCGACTCGTGCGGAGCGGAGTAGTCTGGTCTCGTCCGCGCGTGCCTCTCCCGCCGTCAGAGTACCATCGACGCCGGAGGCAGCCCAGGCCGCGCGCGACATCATCGCCCTCCTGGTGCCGGGCACCCCACCTGCGTTGGGCCCCCGGTCCCGAGGAAAGCCGCCATTGGGCGCTCACCAGCCCTCTCCGGCATCCAAGGTCGAGGTACCTGCGCATGCCAAGAGACCCACTCGGAGCCCACGTCAAGCTTCTACCCTGTGGGCCGGGTCACCTGGAAGTGAGTCCTCCATCCAGAGGGACTGCAGGCGCCGTGACAGGAGGCGTCGATGCTCATCTTCCAGCCGGAGCGATAGGAGCAGGTCGAGGCGCCAGAGACACCGCTGCTCCTATTCGAGCATCCGTCGTGATAGATGCCGTGCTCGGAGTACTTCCCGGCCATCCCCCGGCCCTGAGGCGTCGTAGCCACGGTCGCCGGTGGGAATCCAGAGACAGTACCTTCGACGCCTACGTGTTGTCGTCGTCGAAGTCCCGAGGTCGGCACCGACGTGGATGGGACCGGTCCAATCGATCGTACGGCACCGTGCGTTCGTCGGTGACCTCAGCCTCGGCGCTCAACCGCCCTTCACTGGACCGCCCTGCACCGCAGGAGCAGATAACTCTGCTGGGACCCCAGGCCGGCCAGTGGCAAGGGGTGCCCTGGCAAGGACAATGGAGCCAGTATGCACCATGGCCCCAAGCGCCCGCACCGGCTACAGCCCGTTCTGTGACCAGAGCTTCCCAGGTCCGCATGGCGTCCCCGTCTCGGCACCGTGAGCAGTTCGTGGGCACCGACCCACCGGCACCAGCTCCGGGTCCGGATGCGGGCTTTGAGCCGCAGGTGCCGCCGGACACGGGGGATTCGGCACCGGACGAGTCCATTGCGGCCCCACCTCCGGTCTCTCAGGAGGATTCTAAAGCCCATCAGGAGCTCCTTAGACAGGTGGCATCGAACCTCCAGCTCCAGGCTGAGGAGATGGAGGAGCCGTCGGACAACTTTTTTAATGTTTTGTCCTCTTCGGCACCGGGCCGTGTGGCCCTACCTCTCCACCAGGGGGTAGCCAACATTTCCACTGGGCTTTGGCAAACCCCGGCTTCCCTGCCGCCTATTTCTAAGAAGGCGGAGAGGAAATACTTCGTGCCCACAACGGGGCACGAATACCTGTACACCCATCCGGCCCCAAACTCTTTGGTGGTAGAGTCGGTTAACCACCGTGAGAGACATGGCCAGCCCGCTCCCACCCCTAAGGAAGTTTCTGGAAAGTGTAGGGGACAACTTCCTGGTGCAAGTGCTGGAGGAACCAACTAGGGGAAAAGCTTTTCTTGACCTGCTGCTCACAAACAGGGAAGAAATAGTAGAGGAAGCAATAGTGGATGGGAACCTGGGAGGCAGTGACCATGAGATGGTCGAGTTCAGGATCCTGATACAAGGAAGAAAGGAGAGCAGTAGAACAGAGACCCTGGACTTTAGAAAAGCAGACTTTGACTCCCTCAGGGAACTGATGGGCAAGGTCCCCTGGGAGAATAACATGAGGGGGAAAGGAGTAGAGGAAAGCTGGCTGTATTTTAAAGAAACCTTATTGAGGTTGCAGGAACAAACCATCCCCATGTGTAGGAAGAAAAGTAAATATGGCAGGCGACCAGCTTGGCTTAACAGTGAAATCCTTGCTCGTCTTAAACACAAAAAAACAGCTTACAAGAAGTGGAAGATTGAACAAATAACCAGGGAGGAGTATAAAAGTATTGCTCAGGCATGCAGGTGTGAAATTAGGAAGGCCAAATCACACTTGGAGTTGCAGCTAGCCGGAGATGTTAGGAGTAACAAGAAGGGTTTCTTTAGGTATGTTAGCAACAAGAAGAAAGTCAAGGAAAGTGTGGGCCCCTTGCTGAATGAGGGAGGGAACCTAGTGACAGAGGATGTGGAGAAAGCTAGTGTACTAAATGCTTTTTTTGCCTCTGTCTTCACAGACAAGGTCAGCTCCCAGACAGCTGCACTCTGCAGCACGGTATGGGGAGGAGGTGACCAGCTCTCTGTGGAGAAAGTAGTAGTTCGGGACTATTTAGGAAAGCTGGACGAGCACAAGTCCATGGGGCCGGATGCGCTGCATCCGAGGGTGCTAAAGGAGTTGGCCGATGAGATTGCGGAGCCATTGGCCATTATCTTTGAAAAATCATGGCGATCGGGGGAGGTCCCGGACGACTGGAAAAAAGCTAATGTAGTGCCCATCTTTAAGAAAGGGAAGAAGGAAGATCCAGGGAACTACAGGCCAGTTAGTCTCACCTCAGTCCCTGGAAAAATCATGGAACAGGTCCTCAAGGAATCAATCCTGAACCACTTAAAGGAGGGGAAAGTGATCAGGAACAGTCAGCATGGATTCACCAAGGGCAAGTCATGCCTGACTAACCTAATTGCCTTCTATGATAAGATAACCGGCTCTGTGGATGAGGGGAAAGCAGTGGATGTGCTATTTCTGGACTTTAGCAAAGCTTTTGATACAGTCTCCCACAGTATTCTTGCCAGCAAGTTAAAGAAGTATGGGCTGGATGAATGGACGGTAAGGTGGATAGAAAACTGGCTAGATGGTCGGGCTCAACGGGTAGTGATCAATGGTTCCTTGTCTAGTTGGCAGCCGGTATCAAGTGGAGTGCCCCAAGGGTCGGTGCTGGGGCCGGTTTTATTCAATATCTTCATTAACGATCTGGAAGATGGTGTGGACTGCACCCTTAGCAAGTTTGCAGATGACACTAAACTGGGAGGAGTGGTTGATACGCTGGAGGGTAGGGATAGGATACAGAGGGACCTAGACAAATTAGAGGATTGGGCCAAAAGAAATATGATGAGGTTCAACAAGGACAAGTGCAGAGTCCTGCATTTAGGACGAAAGAATCCCATGCACTGCTATAGACTAGGGACCGAATGGCTGGGCAGCAGTTCTGCAGAAAAGGACCTAGGGGTTACGGTGGACGAAAAGCTGAATATGAGTCAACAGTGTGCCCTTGTTGCCAAGAAGGCTAATGGCATTTTGGGTTGTATAAGTAGGGGCATTTCCAGCAGATCGAGGGATGTGATCATTCCCCTCTACTCAGCACTGGTGAGGCCTCATTTGGAGTACTGTGTCCAGTTTTGGGCCCCACACTACAAGAAGGATGTGGATAAATTGGAGAGAGTCCAGCGGAGGGCAACAAAAATGATTAGGGGGCTGGAGCACATGACTTACGAGGAGAGGCTGAGGGAACTGGGATTGTTTAGTCTGCAGAAGAGAAGAATGAGGGGCGATTTGATAGCTGCTTTCAACTACCTGAAAGGGGGTTCCAAAGAGGATGGATCTAGACTGTTCTCAGTGATAGAAGATGACAGAACAAGGAGTAATGGTCTCAAGTTGCAGAGGGGGAGGTTTAGGTTGGACATTAGGAAAAACTTTTTCACTAGTAGGGTGGTGAAGAACTGGAATGGGTTACCTAGGGAGGTAGTGGAATCTCCTTCCTTAGAGGTTTTTAAGGTCAGGCTTGACAAAGCCCTGGCTGGGCTGATTTAGTTGGGTTTGGTCCTGCTTTGAGCAGGGGGTTGGACTAGATGACCTCCTGAGGTCCCTTCCAACCCTGAGATTCTATGATTCTATGACAAAGATGCTTGCAGACTGGATACTTTTGGGAAAAAGGTTTATTCATCGGCGAGCTTCCAGCTCAGGGTGGCAAATCACCAAGCGCTGCTGAGCCGGCATGATTTCAACTTGTGGGGGTCTCTCCCAAAGTTCGAACCCCTCCTCCAGGATAAGGACAAGAGGGAGTTCAAAGCTTTGGTCGAAGAGGGTACGGCGGCGGCCAAAGCGGCTCTCCAGGTGGCTTCAGATGCGGCGGACACAGCGGCCCGTTCGGTAGCCACTGCCATCTCCATGCGACGGGCGTCGTGGCTCTCGCTGTCGTGGCTGTCCGTGGAATCCCAGTCCCTCATGCAGGACCTGCCCTTCGACAGGAAGGCCCTGTTTGCGGACCAGACAAACACTCGCCTGCACGGGATGAAAGACTCCTGTACCACCCTGCAGACGCTAGGCCTGTATGTCCCGCCGGCCAAGGACAAGCCCAGGCCTCAGACCTCGGCTCCCCCAGCCCGGGGCAGGTACGAGCCCCCGCCTAAATGGCCACGGGAGCAAAGGCGTAGGTCCCAGCGCCAGTCTCGTTCGGCCCCTCGACCCGGTCCCGTGAAGGGCAAGAGGCAGGAGGGGAAAAGGCGTTTTTGACTCCTTGCGGGGGCTCACCGGGCCTGTTGCCCAGGAAGCCCCCCAGTTAATAAAGTTGGTGTTTGGCAACCGTTTATCTGCCTTCCGAGTCCAATGGTCCCGTATAACATCGGACTGGTGGGTCCTCAGTACCATCTCCCAGGGGTACATGTTGCAGTTCGCCTCGCCCCACCCCCACCATCCTCCGTCCTGGGAGGTCCCTGGAGACCCGGAGTATGCCCTCCTTCTAAAGCAGGAGGTGGAGCGCCTCCTCACATTGGGCGCGGTGGAAAGGGTTCCTCAGGAATTCCAGGGCAAGGGATTTTACTCCAGGTATTTCCTGATCCCGAAAGCGAAGGGCGGGCTCAGACCCATTCTCGACCTGCGGAACCTCAACCAGTTTCTGGTTCGTTGCAAGTTCCGCATGGTGTCCCTGGCCTCCATCATTCCGTCTCTGGACCCGGGGGATTGGTTCGCAGCCCTGGACCTCCAGGATGCGTACTTCCATATCCATATCTTCGAGGGTCACAGGCAGTTCCTCCGTTTCCTGGTGGGGCAGGACCAGTACCAGTTTACAGTCCTCCCTTTTGGCCTCTCTACTGCCCCCAGGGTCTTTACCAGGAGGAACGGCTTGCAAATCTTCCCCTACCTGGACGACTAGTTGCTCAAGGGCAAGTCTCGATCCCAGGTGCAGGCCCACATGCAATTCCTCCTGGCCACTTGCAGCAGCCTGGGCCTGGTGGTAAACAAGGACAAGTGCACGTTAGTTCCGGTTGAGCGCATAAATTTCATAGGGGCGCTGTTAGACTCTGTGGTGGCCACGGTCTCCCTCCCTGAGGACAGGTTCGAGACGCTCAAGGGTCTCATAGCGTCAGTCACGGCGTTTCCCGTGACGACGGCGAGGGTGTGCCTCCAAATCCTAGGTCATATGGCAGCATGCACCTCCGTGGTGTGGCATGCCAGACTCATGATGAGGCCCCTCCAACTCTGGCTGGCCTCCCGATACTCCCAGGTCAGGGACGGCCTGGACAGGGTAGTCACGTTACCGCCCTCTGTGGTGGCCGATCATAGAATCATAGAATCATAGAATCTCAGGGTTGGAAGGGACCTCAGGAGGTCAGCTAGTCCAACCCCCTGCTCAAAGCAGGACCAAACCCAACTAAATCAGCCCAGCCAGGGCTTTGTCAAGCCTGACCTTAAAAACCTCTCCAGTGGTGGTCCCTCCCAAGCAACATGCTCCAAGGGATCCCCTTCCGAGAGGCCCCTCCCTCTCTAGATCTCGTGTCAGATGCCTCGGACCTCGGGTGGGGAGCCCATGTGGGGAGTTTCCAGACCCTGGGCATGTGGTCGAGCCTGGAGTTGTCCCTGCACATAAATGTCCGGGAGCTCAGGGCCGTACGCTTAGCCTGTATAGCCTTCCACCGGTTCCTGCGGGGGAAGGTGGTCAGAGTCCTCACGGACAACACGACCGCGATGTACTACATCAACAGGCAAGGGGGAACGAGGTCTTCGGCCTTGTGCCAGGAAGCCCGGGACCTGTGGGAGTTCTGTATAGCCCTCGATATTTCAGTGAGGGCCTTTCACCTACCGGGCACGCACAATACGTGAGCCGATCGCTTGAGCAGGGTTTTCTCCCTCCAGCACGAGTGGTCGCTCCACAGGGAGGTTGCCAAGCAGCTCTTCCTAGAGTGGGGCACTCCCCAGGTAGATCTTTTCGCCACCGACCAGAATTGCCTCTGCCCACGGTTCTGCTCCAGGGCGGGAGAGGGAGAAGGGGCGATTTCGGACGCGTTCCTGATACACTGGTCGGGTTGCCTGTTCTACGCCTTCCCGCCCTTCACACTAATAGGCAAAGTCCTGCAAAAAGTGAAGGCGGACGGGTCGATGGTTATCCTCATAGCCCTGGATTGGGCCCGTCAGCATTGGTACGGGGCCCTTCGGCAACTCCTTGTGACCCTCCCGCGCAGGCTGCCGCTTTGGCCGGATCTCCTCTCCCAGCAGGGGGGATGCCTCCTCCACCCCAACCTGGCTGCGCTTCACTTGACAGCGTGGCTGATTCATGGTTGAATGAGAAGGAGGGGAGGTGCTCTGAGAATGTTCAGCAAGTTCTGCTCGAAAGCAGGAAGCCGTCAACACGCCAAACCTACCTAGCCAAGTGTTATCGGTTCTCCACGTGGGTGAGGGTGAAGGGCTCTCCGCGCCACTCCAGCTCATTCTCGATTACCTCCTGTCCCTAAGGACCCACGGGCTGGCGCCCGCCTCGGTCAGAGTACACCTAGCAGCCATTTCGGCTTTCCACCCTCCGGTGGCTGGTCAGTCAGTGTTTTCCCACCACATGACTTCCCGGTTCTTGAAAGGTCTGGATAGGGCGTTCCCTTACACCAGACCCCCGGTTCCCCTCTGGGACCTGAACCTAATGCTCTCCCACCTCAGAGGGCCCCCTTTTGAGCTCTTGGCCACGTGTTCCTGGTCCCACTTATCATATAAGGTGGCGTTCTTGGTATCTATCACCTCAGCCCGCCGGGTCTCGGAGCTTAGGGCCCTGACCTCTGAACCCCCGTATATGGTTTTTCATAGGGATCCGGTTCAGCTCCGCCCGCACCCGGCCTTTCTGCCAAAGGTAGTCTCGGCTTTTCACATGGATCAGTACATTTTCCTCCCGGTCCTCTGTCCTAAGCCCCATTCCTCCAACGAGGAAAGGCGCCTGCACATGCTAGATGTGCGTAGGGCGTTGGCCTTTTACCTAGACTGAACCAGGCCATTCCGGAGATCCCCATAGCTTTTCATCGCTTCGGCTGAGCGCATGAGAGGGCAACCAGTTTCCACCCAGCGAATTTCCTGCTGGATCACCTCGTGCATTCGCACGTGTTACGACCTGGCTGGGCTTCCCCCATCTCCTATAGTGAAGGCTCATTCGACGAGAGCTCAGGCCTCGTCAGCTGCCTACGTGGCTCATGTCCCTATTCAGGACATCTGTAAGGCTGCTACATGGTCCTCTGTCCACACCTTTTCATCGCACTGTGTGATCATCTCCCAAACGCGGGATGACGCTGGGTTTGGTAGGGCGGTGCTACGCCTTGGTAACCCTTAAACTCCTACCCACCTCCATCAGGTATAGCTTGGAGTCACCTACTGTGGAATACTCATGAGCAAGCACTCGAAGAAGAAAGGACAGTTACCTGTTCCGTAACTGGCGTTCTTCGAGATGGGTCGCTCAGGCGTATTCCACATCCCGCCCTCCTTCCCCTCTGTCGGAGTGGTCTTTCAAGAAGGAACTGAGGGTGGGGGGAGCACGCAGCCCCCTTTATGGCGCGATATGCAGGCGCCACTCCAGGGGTCACAGTGGGGCTCCCCCACTATGGGTACTGCTAAGGGAAAAACTTCCAGCACTGGTGCACGTGGCGAGCACGCACACCTACTGTGGAATACACCTGAGCAACACATCTCGAAGAACGCCAGTTACGGAACAGGTAACTGTCCTTTCCTAGGTGTCCCAAGTTAGTGGAATTTTTTATCTTAATTTCTCAATGCCTTAAATCCCCATCTGTAAAATAGGGATAATACCTCACCTCACAAGGGTGTTGTGAAGATATGAACTAACTTGTTTGTGAAGCACTCAGATGCTATATTGAGCCCCATAGAAAAGCCTGTGAGGAAATTAATGATCCTGTTTTCTGATCAGGGGTTGAATAGTGTGCAGTAAATAAGGCCTGAGGGCGCACACCGAACAATGAGGAGAAAACAAAATTTTGAATACCTGCTCATTAAGTGAGCCCCATGCAGCCTGTGCACTTAATGAAGCAGGGATCCTATGTAAAAAACAGTATGTGATCATACAATTAAAGACACTATCATGATGCATATGCATGAGCAACCTTAACTGTGGCATTTCCTAACTTTTGAGTGCTTGTTGTGGCCACCTTTATAATGTTCTTTTACCATATTTATTTGTGTAATAAAAAATTCATTACCATCACTGCTGGAAAATGTCAGTCGATGCCAGTTTTCTCTCGTTAAATTGTGCTATCAGTAGATACTGTAAGCATTTACATTGGATGGAGCCATGCAGTTATGGAGGGTGGGAACAGAGCATGCAGTAGGTCAAAATGAGGTAATACTGGTCTACAATTTTTGAGACCTCTATGGTGGCATTTTCAGAAATGCTCCCAGTTCCACGCGCAGGGCCAGGGAGGCAGGCAGAGCTTCAGAGTCTCAATGCGTGGATGAGACGATGGTGTAGAGAGGAGGGGTTCACGTTCATTAGGAACTGGGGAAACTTCTGGGATGGGGGGAGCCTATACAGGAGAGATGGGCTCCACCTAAACCAAAGTGGAACCAGACTGCTGGCACTAAACATTAAAAAGGTTGTAGAGCAGTTTTTAAACTAGGAGATGGGGGAAAGCCGACTGCTGCAGAGGAGCGTGTGGATCGGACACAGACTTCTCTTAGGGGAGAGTCTGATGATAGAGAATCTCCAGGTTATAGTCAGGAGCAGAGGACTGAAAAGTATAATGTAAGGGCCGGATCAGATGATAAACAGTC
>QXTE01000417.1:566022-614742 GCA_003942145.1 Platysternon megacephalum
TCTGCTTCAGAGATAAAATGTGATATTTATTATGTATTTTGATGTGCTGAATTCAAATATGACAATTAAAACAACTGATTGGCTACTGTTTCTAAGATATTTAAGTTTTTACATTTTATGTCTATGTATATTGTGTAGATAGTAGAGTTTTAATCATAAATTGTAAACCTAGGTCTTTTCATGTGTTTATGGTTGCTTTACATGATAATATTTCACCTGTCCTGTTTATGTAACACTTTAAAAATCAGCAAAAGGGTTATATAAATAAAATTTATTATGAAACAAAAGGCAAAAAACTATTATGTACATAGTTTAGTCCTATTCAGTGTCTACTCGGCGCTTCTTGGCTTGTCTCTTGTATTCATTAAATGGAGCATCTCTTGTCACTGTCCAGCAATAGTCTGCAAGCATTGATGGGCTCCATTTGCCCTGATAGCGTTTCTCCATTGTTGCAATGTCCTGGTGAAATCGCTCGCCGTGCTCGTCGCTCACTGCTCCGCAGTTCGGTGGAAAAAAATCTAGATGAGAGTGCAAAAAATGTATCTTTAGTGACATGTTGCAACCAAGGCTTTTGTATGCCTTGAGGAGGTTTTCCACCAACAACCTGTAGTTGTGTGCCTTGTTGTTTCCGAGAAAATTTATTGCCACTAACTGGAAGGCTTTCCATGCCGTCTTTTCCTTGCCACGCAGTGCATGGTCAAATGCATCATCTCGAAGAAGTTCACGAATCTGAGGACCAACAAAGACACCTTCCTTTATCTTAGCTTCACTTAACCTTGGAAATTTTCCACGGAGGTACTTGAAAGCTGCTTGTGTTTTGTCAATGGCCTTGACAAAGTTCTTCATCAGACCCAGCTTGATGTGTAAGGGTGGTAACAAAATCTTCCTTGATTCAACAAGTGGTGGATGCTGAACACTTTTCCTCCCAGGCTCCAATGACTGTCGGAGTGGCCAATCTTTCTTGATGTAGTGGGAATCTCTTGCACGACTATCCCATTCGCAGAGAAAACAGCAGTACTTTGTGTATCCAGCCTGCAGACCAAGCAAGAGAGCAACAACCTTCAAATCGCCACAAAGCTGCCACTGATGTTGGTCATAGTTTATGCACCTCAAAAGTTGTTTCATGTTGTCATAGGTTTCCTTCATATGGACTGCATGACCAACTGGAATTGATGGCAAAACATTGCCATTATGCAGTAAAACAGCTTTAAGACTCGTCTTCGATGAATCAATGAACAGTCTCCACTCATCTGGATCGTGAACGATGTTGAGGGCTGCCATCACACCATCGATGTTGTTGCAGGCTACAAGATCACCTTCCATGAAGAAGAATGGGACAAGATCCTTTTGACGGTCACGGAACATGGAAACCCTAACATCACCTGCCAGGAGATTCCACTGCTGTAGTCTGGAGCCCAACAGCTCTGCCTTACTCTTGGGTAGTTCCAAATCCCTGACAAGGTCATTCAGTTCACCTTGTGTTATGAGGTGTGGTTCAGAGGAGGAGGATGGGAGAAAATGTGGGTCCTGTGACATTGATGGTTCAGGACCAGAAGTTTCATCCTCTTCCTCTTCCTCGTCTGACTCAAGTGAGAATGATTCTGGTGCATCAGGAACCGGCAGTCCTTCTCCGTGGGGTACTGGGCGTATAGCTGATGGAATGTTTGGATAATGCACAGTCCACTTTTTCTTCTTTGACACACCTTTCCCAACTGGAGGCACCATGCAGAAGTAACAATTGCTGGTATGATCTGTTGGCTCTCTCCAAATCATTGGCACTGCAAAAGGCATAGATTTCCTTTTCCTGTTCAACCACTGGCGAAGATTTGTTGCACAAGTGTTGCAGCATATGTGTGGGGCCCACCTCTTGTCCTGATCTCCAATTTTGCAGCCAAAATAAAGGTGATAGGCTTTCTTAACCATAGTGGTTATACTGCGCTTTTGTGATGCAAAAGTCACTTCACCACAAACATAGCAGAAGTTATCTGCACTGTTCACACAAGTACGAGGCATCTCTGCTCACTTTGGCTAAACAGAAATGTGTCCCTTTGCAAAATCAAACACTGACAAATAAGAGAGCACGACACTGTATGTTTTCTAGAGCTGATATAGGGCAATTTGTTCAGCAGAGTGATGTAAGCTTCGTTATGATTGCATTATCCATGACTTCTAGGAATAACATGATGCAATTCATATCCTGTATGACGCAATACCAGCTTCAGATTGCATCATTCATTGTTTTGCCTAAAAAGCAAGTACTGTCCAAACCCAGTCATAGATTTATTCATAGATCCAGTCAAAGATGTATTTTAGTCATTTCTGGTTTAAATTGAGATCCCTTCCCTTTATAACTCACTTATCCTCCGCCATTCCCAAGTCAAGGGTCGTATATACTGACCCAATAGCATATCTTGAAAACTAGAGCCAATCAACAATTTTAAGCATCATTTTCGTTCTCAGTGACCCAGAATTAGTAAAGTTTGACTACATTTATTTCAGAAGCATTTTGGCTGTAGAGTAGTGATAATCTATCACTGTTGTACATGAGAGTAGATTTTATAACTAGTCACAAACTTAGGCACCGATAGTTGACTCTCTCTTGAGGGGGTAGAGTGTTATGAGGAGAAAGGTAAAATACCATGGTATATACACATCATAAATTATTTTAGTAGGTGTGAGAGTAACACAGTCACAGTTTCAGGGTTAACTGCAACTTTGAAACCCCCCCCCCCCCATCTTTCTAGAAGGCACCCACTTAAGATTTCAGGCTCCCAAGCCATTGTCCCTCCACACTAGACGTTTAGGCTTGCAGTCCTGCTGCCCCTCACTGCAATTTCCCAGAAGGCCTGACCAGGGACCAGCACCTGTGGGTAACCTTTCTCTATAACAGCGTACACAAATTTTACCAGCCAGCCTTCACAAAGCAACCTGCATTTATTCGTAGGGCAAAAGCATGATAGAGAAAATATATAAAGAACAATGAACAAACCTACACACATACTAAAAGCCTACCAGAGTTCACCCCAACTCCAACCTAGGGCTCTGGTAGGTGTCAGTCTTTCAAACCCCTGAACTGGGTTTGCTTTCTTGGTTATGAGTTCATGTTGGGTTTCAGATCAAGAACCAGAAACTCTTTGGGACAGTCCAGCCATTTCTTTATACAGTTTGGGTGTTTGATCTTTGGCCTCTTGTAATGGGTAATCACCGATCAATGGCTCTCTTCTCAGGGCAAAGCTTCAAAAGGCTGGGTTTTTGCATAACTAGTGTTGTGGAACTTGAATTAACCACCCCGGAAACCCACCTAATACTTACTGTCTCAAAAGTCCATGCCTGTCTGGGATGTTTCAATATAGACGTTTGAACACCTTACACATCCCAGGTCTCACATCTGTCACAAACACCAGCAATAAGCTGTGAAATATGAAGGTTAATTTCAAAATTTTCAATACAGAGTATCAGAACTACATTTTGATTTGACTTCTTGTGTGTTTTTATGTGCCATGCAAATCAATGGCCTTTTCTATGCAGGAGGTTGGACAAGATGACAATAATGATCCTTTCTGGCCTTAAAATCTATGAAGGATTCAATTAAAATGTAGGATGACCAATAAGGAAGATAGGACAAAATCTAAGAGTCATGCAGAGGATCACATGATGTCAATGTAATACGTATACCATAAGCAGGGGAAAAAACTGTGCCTGAATGTGATAAATTAAACATTGTGATTATAAAGAAAAGGTGAAATATAAGCACAGTGTATTAAGTTATCCATTGGGCCTTAAAACCTAAACATTGTTTGTGGCCTGGAGGCTGAAATAGGAAAAACTCAAGGAAATGGAATGACCCATACCATTAGGGTTTGATGGTGGCTGTTTTAATAAAAAAAACTGGAAGCTTTAGGTCAGATTGAATTTGAAGGTGTTATATAATGTTCTGAATGTCTCAAATCACGTGGGTCAGAAAGACATTCTCAGTTCATCAAGCAGACACAGCTATCTTATGTTCATTGCTTCTCTATGTCCTGAAGTCCAGCCTTGCCACAGAGTGCTGCCCTCTAGTGGTTTCAGTGCCCTTTGCTGCTGATGGTGCCCTGCTGCAGCCAACAGTGGTCCCCAAACTTTTTACCTCGTGCCCCCCCTTTACTCCTGTCCGCCCTCCCTGGAGCCAGGGCCAGGAGGTGGGCTGTGGCTTCAGGAGGGGGGGACGCGGATGGGGTAAGGGGGCTGAGGCCACAGCTGGGGGTGGGTGCGGAGCTGGCAGTGCGGGGCCAGGAGTGGAGCAGATAGAATGCTGGAGCATTGCACTCCGTGAGAGTTGGTGACCTGAGAGGGGTTGGGGCTGTAGGACTTGCAGAACAGATGAGCTGCGTTGAGAAGGCCACTGTTCCCATGGTTATTTGGGACATTCAGCTCATAATACTAAAACGTTTTGCTCTTCCTGGTTTGTCTGCCTGGGTCACCTTTAAAAAGTGACTCTAAAAACAAGAACATTTTCTCTCATTTTATTTCAGATAGGCTTTCTGAGATAAAGCACCAGCCGCCTCAGACACGGTGAGTTGAAGGTTATGGAGCTAGGAGAAAACTGTTCCCTATTTGTTTGTTCTGTCAGTTTACATGGCAAAATCCTCCTTACAGATTTTACTGAAGTAATGATAGATATGTATGGCATGGGATAACTGAGTTGTCACAGTTTATCTCCCAAAGAGAAGGAGAGTGATTCTTCATTGAGGAAACAATTAAAAATAAAAACAAATAACCTTTCATAATTCGTGTTGTTTCTCCTCCTCACACTTCAGCACAAGAAGGAGAAACACTTCCGCTGCAGTAGATGTAAGAAAGCAATGACCGTGTCTGATACTGACTGGTCCCGCCCCACTCTGAGAGTGTGGTGAGAACAATAGATTTTGTCTCTGGGTATGGGGTTTTTAAACAATTCCCTATTCAGAAGGTGGCAGGCAGATTGCTATGCTATTTTCTTCCAAATTCCATACACTATTATTTTCAGCATTTCCAGAGGTTTATTACATAATGCATGGATTGCCATGGTAATTACTGAAACCTGTGGGAAACAGTGTCAAACATTCATTAAAGAAGAGGAGGCACAAGGAGGTATGATTGATATGTGTAAAATTATGAAGGGTTGCAGTGAGTAACTGGCATCAGAACCAGAGTATGCAAACTCCTAGTGTCTCTACAGTGGCCAGTCTCTGATGCTTCTGAGGGAGGTGATACTCGTGGCCAGCTGGGCAGTACTGATCCCATGGCGATTATCCCTTGAAATATGAGTCAGTTCTTCAAGTAGTGCCCCTATTAGTGCTCTGCATCAGGATATACATGTGGCTGTGCATTCTTGATCGGAGATTTTTGTCAGCAGGGTTTGCGCTTGTGTCCGAGACACCCTCGTGCTCTGATACAAAGGTATATAGGGAGGGATGGACCCGCCATCACTCCTGTTCCTTCTCAGTTGCCTGCAGTTTGAGATGGAGCATCACATTTGTCCCTTAGCAGAGCCATGTGGCTCTCTACACCTTGCTTTCTTATACCTTTTTCATTTTAGCAGCAAAGAATCCTGTGGCACCTTATAGACTAACAGACGTTTTGCAGCATGAGCTTTCGTACCCACTTCTTCGGATGCAATACCCACTTCTTCTTCTGACTTGCATCTGAAGAAGTGGGTGTGACGGTACCTCCCATAAGGCTTTGTGGGAATATGACATAACTGGAATATGTTTTGTGCTGCCTGTGCCAGGTACATATCTATGTAAAGGTTATGATCTACTAGTTATGTTCACCCTAGTTGTATGCAGGCACCATTTGTGTGTTCAAAGTTATGAACATTGGCTGTGTAATTGCTTGATTCCTAAGGGGCCTCAGTTAGAACATTTGATGACTTCTTGGGAAAGGAATGTGCAAATTAGGTGTTCAGTCAGGGGGCACTTAACAGACAAAAGAGCTTGGAAGATTCCAATCCACATCAGAAGTCTACCTGAGGACGTTCAAGGCAGCATGTGGGTAATGGCTGCTACCTGCAGTCCTGAGTCATGCATGGGCATGTGACCTGCCCATGTGATTTTCGAATCTCCATTCTGTGACAGGATTCTACAGAGGGAGAGGAGGGGGTCTCCACCCACAAGAGACAGTCTATTTAAACCTGTGGGAGACCCCTCCATTTTGTCTTCAGCTGGCTAAAGAAGGAGCCTCTCCACCCCCACAGGACACTTGAAGGAAACTGAAAACTACAGGGGGTGTGAGTGATTGCTGGACCCAGGCTAAAAGAAGATTAGCCTGTAAAAGAGAACATTTTGGAACTGGTGAGGATCTTATCTGTATTTAGTGCAATTAGACATAGATTTGCGTATTTTATTTTATTTTGCTTGGTAACTTCTTTTGTTCTGTCTGTTACTACTTGAAATCACTTAAATCCTACTATCTGTATTTAATAAAATCACTTTCTACTTATTAATTAACTCAGAGTATGTATTAATACCTGGGGGAGCAAACAGCTGTGCATATCTCTCTATCAGTGTTATAGAGGGCGAACAATTTATGAGTTTACTCTGTATAAAGCTTATACAGGGTAAAACGGATTTATCTGGGTTTAGACCCCATTGGGAATTGGGCATCTGAGTGTTAAAGGCAAGCAGGCTTCTGTGAGCTGTTCTCAGGTAACCCTGCAGCTTTGGGATAGGTGGTTCAGACTCTGGTCTGTGTCTGGAGCAGATAGGTGTGTCTGGCTATCAGCAAGATTGAGTGCTGGAACTACCTGTAGCTGGCAGGGGAGAATTGAAACAGAGGTGGCCTTTGCACATCAGCTGGCAGCTCCCAAGGGGGTTTCTGTGAACCAACCCGTCACAGTGGGTATTCACCCACGAAAGCTCATGCTGCAAAACGTCTGTTAGTCTATAAGGTGCCACAGGATTCTTTGCTGCTTTTACAGATCCAGACTAACACGGCTACCCCTCTGATACTTTTTCATTTTAGATTTTCTTAGTTATGTGGGTTTTTTTGCTATTATTAGCACAAGTTCATGCTTTCAGGGAGTTCCCCTGCCCTCTTTCCTTGTTTGCCCATTTTGGGCTCTCAGGTTTTTTTTCCTGGCCCTCGTCATGGAAGTACTTCCAATTACCGCGGCAAGGATGACCTTGGGGTCCTGCACCAATCCCTTGTGCCCCACCACAAGAGCCTAGTGGAGCCTGTGGGTTCCTTATGGCGACTCTTGCTACAGGGTTGCATCAAAAAAGGTTGTATCAGGAACATCAGCTGATGCCTCAAGTTTTGCCACTTAGACACCTTACAAGTCCTGTTAGAGGAAATTCAGGAAACCTAGCACTCCTTGTTGAGTATCCTTCGTTCAACTCCTCAGGCCAAGATCCCTTTGCCCATCAATGAAGCTTTGCTCACTCCAGCATGTATGGTATGGCAAATTCCAGTCACTGTGCCACCTACATGTAAATGATCCAACAAAAAGTATTACAACCCCCTTCCCTCCCCTGGCTCAGAATATTTTTTCTTCCACTCGACTCCTAATTCTCTGGTGGTGGAGGCTGCTAATGAATGGAACACGCAACATGGATGCCGTTCAACACCATCTGATAAAGAGCTAAAATGATTGGAACGGGGAGGCAAGAGCTACTCCTCTGTCTCCTTGCAGTTCATAGTGGCCAATCAAGTCCTGATGGCTAAATATGACTTCACAGACTATTCAGAAAATTTCATCGTCTATTGAATACTTGCCTCGGGATCACAGAGAACTATTTTAGGCCCTGATTACAGATGGTTAGGTAGTTGCCGAGGCATCTCTCCAGGCTTGCTAGATGCTGCCGACACAGCTGCATGTTCCATAGCTATGGCGGTAGTCATGCGCCGAGTTTCCTGCCTGCAGTTTTCCAGTCTCCCCAGGGAAGTATAAAATACTGGAGAGGACCTTCCTTTTGAAGGCCCCAAGTTGTTGAGAGACACCATAGATGGGTCCCCCCCATTCTCTTAAGGACTCCAGAGCAACACTACAATCTCTGGGCATCTACACAGTTGTGACAAAAAGAAAATCTAGCAGGTCGCAGATGGTTCAGTGATCTCACCCAGTCCATCATCAGTCCACAAGAGCAGCTGAACCCTCAGTAAGAAGCCTAGATTTCCTAAGAAAGGGGCCACCTCTTCAGCGACCTTCCAGCCAGTGACATATTCAAAACATCTGTTTTGACCCATTGATTGAGGTTCATGATCTACCTCTCACTCAGGAGCCTGTGTTGCACCTAATCCCTTCCCACCCTTTTGGGGAGTCTTTCTCCCATTTCCAACCTTCTTGGGAGCACATGACCTTGGATCCTAGAAGTAATTTCCACAGGTTATTCCATCCAGTTTAGTTTCTTACTGCCTCCCCTTCCCTGTCCCTCTTCAGAGACCCTCTCATGAAGACCTCTTAAGACAGGAGGTACAACTCTCTTGGCTCTGGGGTGGTCAAACCTGTGCCACCGTAGTTCATTGGGAAAGGGTTCTATTCTTGGTACTTCCTTGTACAGATGAAAGGGATAGGGTGGAGACCAATCCTGAACCTCAGGACTTTAAACACCTTTGTCCACTCCCAATGGTTCAGAATGGTGACCCTAGCAACAATAATTCCCTCTCTCAATGTGGGAGATTAGTTTGTTTTCTTCCACCTTCAGGATGCATATTTTCGTGTTGCCATTCATCCCTCACACAAGTGCTTCCTACATTTCATAGTAGGCAAGGACCACTACCAGTATGACATCCTACTCTTTGGCCTCTCCACCCTCCAAGGGTCTTTATCAAAATTCTGTTGGCCTCAGCAATCTATTTTTGCCAGATAGTTATCATCGTCTTTCCCTATCTGGACAACTGGCTCTTGAAAGGCTGCTCACTTCTTGAAGCGCAGTCAGCAGCCAGCAAGGTCCTATCTCTGTTCCATTTTCTGGGTCTCTGTCTCAATGTGGAGAAGTTTCCCGAACACCCACACAATGTATAGACTTCATTGGGGCCAGTCAGGACTTCTCTTCTGCCAAAGCATACTTACCCATGGCCAGATTCAGCCGAATGTCCAACCTCATTTCTACAATCCAACAGAGTCCACAAACCACTGCAAGGGCTTTTCTGCAACTTCTGGGTCATATGGTAGCCTGTATGTTTGAGACTCCCTTAGCAAGACTTCATTCTCGGTGTCTTCAAGCATAGTTGAAAATCATCTACACCCCCAAGAGATAGTCTGTCCAAACGAGTGTCTGTACCTTGAAAGGTCCTCGATTCTCTGAACTGGTGGACAGACCCACCGTTTCTGTGGGAGTTCTGTTTGTTATGCCAACTCCTACAAGGATCATCACCACAGATGCCTTTCTCATAGGTTGAGGCGCACACTTCCAAATGTCACAGCTCAAGGCAAATGGACCCGTCAGGAGGTGATCCTCCATATCAATGTATTGGAGCTCAGAGCAATCTGTTACTCTTGCAATCAGTTCCTACCACAATCAAGTATCACCCAATCCTAGTGAGGAGGGCTTTAAACTAGGTTCACCGGGGGAAGGAGACCAACGCCCTGAGGTAAGTGGGAAAGTGGGATACTGGGAGGAAGCACAAGCAGGAGACCGCAAGAGGGGAGGACTCCTGTCTCAGACCGAGAAAGCGGGACAATCAGCGAGTTATCTCAAGTGCCTATACACAAATGCAAGAAGCCTGGGGAACAAGCAGGGAGAACTAGAAGTCCTGGCACAGTCAGGGAATTATGATGTAATTGGAATAACAGAGACTTGGTGGGATAACTCACATGATTGGAGTACTGTCATGGATGGATATAAACTGTTCAGGAAAGACAGGCAGGGCAGAAAAGGTGGGGGAGTTGCTTTGTATGTAAGAGAGCAGTATGACTGCTCAGAGCTCCAGTACGAAACTGCAGAAAAACCTGAGTGTCTCTGGATTAAATTTAGAAGTATGAACAACAAGGGTAATGTCGTGGTGGGAGTCTGCTACAGACCCCCAGACCAGGGGGATGAGGTGGACGAGGCTTTCTTCCAGCAACTAACAGAAATTGCTAGATCACAGGCCCTGGTTCTCATGGGTGACTTTAATCACCCTGATATCTGCTGGGAGAGCAATACAGCAGCTCACAGACAATCCAGGAAGTTTCTGGAAAGTGTAGGGGACAACTTCCTGGTGCAAGTGCTGGAGGAACCAACTAGGGGAAAAGCTTTTCTTGACCTGCTGCTCACAAACAGGGAAGAAATAGTAGAGGAAGCAATAGTGGATGGGAACCTGGGAGGCAGTGACCATGAGATGGTCGAGTTCAGGATCCTGATACAAGGAAGAAAGGAGAGCAGTAGAACAGAGACCCTGGACTTTAGAAAAGCAGACTTTGACTCCCTCAGGGAACTGATGGGCAAGGTCCCCTGGGAGAATAACATGAGGGGGAAAGGAGTAGAGGAAAGCTGGCTGTATTTTAAAGAAACCTTATTGAGGTTGCAGGAACAAACCATCCCCATGTGTAGGAAGAAAAGTAAATATGGCAGGCGACCAGCTTGGCTTAACAGTGAAATCCTTGCTCGTCTTAAACACAAAAAAACAGCTTACAAGAAGTGGAAGATTGAACAAATAACCAGGGAGGAGTATAAAAGTATTGCTCAGGCATGCAGGTGTGAAATTAGGAAGGCCAAATCACACTTGGAGTTGCAGCTAGCCGGAGATGTTAGGAGTAACAAGAAGGGTTTCTTTAGGTATGTTAGCAACAAGAAGAAAGTCAAGGAAAGTGTGGGCCCCTTGCTGAATGAGGGAGGGAACCTAGTGACAGAGGATGTGGAGAAAGCTAGTGTACTAAATGCTTTTTTTGCCTCTGTCTTCACAGACAAGGTCAGCTCCCAGACAGCTGCACTCTGCAGCACGGTATGGGGAGGAGGTGACCAGCTCTCTGTGGAGAAAGTAGTAGTTCGGGACTATTTAGGAAAGCTGGACGAGCACAAGTCCATGGGGCCGGATGCGCTGCATCCGAGGGTGCTAAAGGAGTTGGCCGATGAGATTGCGGAGCCATTGGCCATTATCTTTGAAAAATCATGGCGATCGGGGGAGGTCCCGGACGACTGGAAAAAAGCTAATGTAGTGCCCATCTTTAAGAAAGGGAAGAAGGAAGATCCAGGGAACTACAGGCCAGTTAGTCTCACCTCAGTCCCTGGAAAAATCATGGAACAGGTCCTCAAGGAATCAATCCTGAACCACTTAAAGGAGGGGAAAGTGATCAGGAACAGTCAGCATGGATTCACCAAGGGCAAGTCATGCCTGACTAACCTAATTGCCTTCTATGATAAGATAACCGGCTCTGTGGATGAGGGGAAAGCAGTGGATGTGCTATTTCTGGACTTTAGCAAAGCTTTTGATACAGTCTCCCACAGTATTCTTGCCAGCAAGTTAAAGAAGTATGGGCTGGATGAATGGACGGTAAGGTGGATAGAAAACTGGCTAGATGGTCGGGCTCAACGGGTAGTGATCAATGGTTCCTTGTCTAGTTGGCAGCCGGTATCAAGTGGAGTGCCCCAAGGGTCGGTGCTGGGGCCGGTTTTATTCAATATCTTCATTAACGATCTGGAAGATGGTGTGGACTGCACCCTTAGCAAGTTTGCAGATGACACTAAACTGGGAGGAGTGGTTGATACGCTGGAGGGTAGGGATAGGATACAGAGGGACCTAGACAAATTAGAGGATTGGGCCAAAAGAAATATGATGAGGTTCAACAAGGACAAGTGCAGAGTCCTGCATTTAGGACGAAAGAATCCCATGCACTGCTATAGACTAGGGACCGAATGGCTGGGCAGCAGTTCTGCAGAAAAGGACCTAGGGGTTACGGTGGACGAAAAGCTGAATATGAGTCAACAGTGTGCCCTTGTTGCCAAGAAGGCTAATGGCATTTTGGGTTGTATAAGTAGGGGCATTTCCAGCAGATCGAGGGATGTGATCATTCCCCTCTACTCAGCACTGGTGAGGCCTCATTTGGAGTACTGTGTCCAGTTTTGGGCCCCACACTACAAGAAGGATGTGGATAAATTGGAGAGAGTCCAGCGGAGGGCAACAAAAATGATTAGGGGGCTGGAGCACATGACTTACGAGGAGAGGCTGAGGGAACTGGGATTGTTTAGTCTGCAGAAGAGAAGAATGAGGGGCGATTTGATAGCTGCTTTCAACTACCTGAAAGGGGGTTCCAAAGAGGATGGATCTAGACTGTTCTCAGTGATAGAAGATGACAGAACAAGGAGTAATGGTCTCAAGTTGCAGAGGGGGAGGTTTAGGTTGGACATTAGGAAAAACTTTTTCACTAGTAGGGTGGTGAAGAACTGGAATGGGTTACCTAGGGAGGTAGTGGAATCTCCTTCCTTAGAGGTTTTTAAGGTCAGGCTTGACAAAGCCCTGGCTGGGCTGATTTAGTTGGGTTTGGTCCTGCTTTGAGCAGGGGGTTGGACTAGATGACCTCCTGAGGTCCCTTCCAACCCTGAGATTCTATGATTCTATGATTCTATGAATCAGATTAATGCTTAACAACAGAGCAGTGGTGTATTACATCAATTGGCAAGGAGGCGCAAGATCCCAGTCCCTAGGCACCAAATCCATAGAACTATGAAACTGGTGCGTATCACCCCACGTACAGATCTCAGCTGTTTATTTATTGGGACTGCAGAACGCAATGGTGGATTCCCTCAGCAGACATTTCAGCATCAGCCACAAGTGAGAACTGGGCAAAGTGTCCCGAGAAACATATCTTACCTGGGGCCATCCACAGGTAGATCTCTTTGCAACTCCCTCCAGTGAAAAGTGCAGGTGATTCTGCTTGAGGAAAGGGTGTGTCCACAACTCAGTGGGAGACTCCCATGTCATTATATGGCCTCAAGTCCTGCTCTACTGCTCAAACTCCTAAACAAATTGAGACAAGAGAAAGTAGTAGCCAACCTCACAGCACCATTGTGGCTGAGGCAGGTGTGGCTCTGGAGCTGATTTGCATGTCCCTACAGCCTCCTTTCTTTCTTCCTCTGATCCCATCTCTCCTCACCCAGGTATTGGGATTGGTGTCCTATCCCAGTCTTGCAGCACTTCACCTGAAAGCATGGCTTCTTGATGGCTCTCTGGTATAGAACAAGTCTGCTCTCCAGAAGTTCAAAGTTTATAAGTCAATGGCAGAAAGCCCACAACTAGAAAAACTTATCTACAGAAGTGGAAACGCTTCCAGGCTTGGTGCAACTGCCAAGCTATAGTTCTTGTCTAATCCTCTTTGGATCACTGCCTCGATTACCTGCTGAATTGAAAGACCATAGGCTTATCACGGAGCTCCATCAAAGTTCACCTAGCTGCCCTCACAGCTTTTCACCCTCCCATAAAAGGGTTCTCAGTCTTTGCCCACCCACCACTGCAAGATATATCAAAAGCCCATTCAACCTCTTCCCTCCTATCAAGGAACCAACTCTGCCATGGGACTTCACCTTAATTCTCAATGCTCTGAGGAAATCCCCATTCAAATCTATGGGGTGTTGTTTCCTCCTTCATATGTCCCTTAAGACCTTTTTCCTCATAGCCATTACTTTGCCCGGGGGTTAGGGGAGCTTGGAGCCTTGAGGGTAGACCCACCGTATGTGGTGTTCTATCAAAATAAGATGACTGTACATCTATAGCTCCCTTCCTTCCTAAAGTCGCTTCTGAATTCCACATTAATCAGTAGATTCACCTAACAGTATTTCCCCCCAAGCTTCACTCTTCTAGAGAAGAAGTGAGCTGCCATACACTGAATATTAAGAGCTCTTGCCTTTTACCTCAACAGGACTAGGCCCCTTTGCAATAGAAACCCTTTGTTTCTATTGCAGAACAAATGATGGGACAACTGATCTCCTCCCAGAAACTGTCCAAATGGGTTGCAGGTTGTGTCCTGTCGTAGTAGGAAGCCTTGGGAGTTCCTGCCCCTCCAAGACTTACTGCTCATTCCACCAGGGTTCACTCTATCTTGGTAGCCCTTCTCAAAAATGTACCAATCCCAGACATCTGCAGGGCAGCCACCTGCTCTTTGCCACATGCATTTTACCAGCATTATGCTCTCATGCCTGTCTCCAGCACTGATGTGGCCTTGGGTGAAGCTGTCTTACGATCCGTACTGAATCCACTTCCTTGGCACCCTTTTCCACGATGCAGGTTCTGCTTGGGAATCTCCTGATATGGAGCACCCATAGGGATGCTACTCAAAGAAGAAAAGGCTATGTACTTTGTACAATTACTGGAGTTCTTTGAGATGTGTGTCCCTATGGGTGCTCCACTACCCCACCTACTTCCCTTCTGCCTAGGAGTCTCTTCCTTGGGACTTCCGTGGTTGAGAAGGAACTGGAGTGGTGGTGAGTCGTCGTCCGTCCCCCCCCCCATATCCACATTTTTCCTTTCCCTTTCATCTACTCTTTTTCACTCTCAGTCCATCTTTTTTTCTGCTTCTGGGAGGGTTGGGCCCTGGAGGAAGGGATCAGTGACCCAGGGGATGAAGCAAAATTGTCCCAGAGCCACAAAGCAGTTTAAGGCCAGGCTAAAGGGGATGTGATGCTCACTGTGTACCTGCTGGGCAGTGCTGGGCACTTTTGATGATTTGGGAAGGAAGGAAAGGGTCTAGGGGAGCGGGGAATGGCTCTGACCTGCAGTGGAGAGGGGTGAGGAAGCGGAGGAGGTGACCAGTGCAGGGGGGCTAATAAAATGGATATTAGAATCCTAAGGATAAGGTGTGTGCTTGTCCTTATGGATCAAGAGTTAAGCATTTAAAACTACCAACAACTTATTTCCACTTTCTGGCTCCCACTCTGTGCTTGCTGCCAGTCCTCTCCTCCTCCTCCTCTGCTGCTACTCCCTCTCTCATTCCATTATCGGACATTAGTCCACTTCTACTTCTGCCACATCACCCATCCACTCCCAACCACCAAAACTCCCCCAGATCTCCTGACAACCCACTTCCAAAGTGATGCAAGGCAACTCACACTCCAAAGAAGCATAGATGTGCAAAAAAGTAACAGGAGGGCAGCTGAGGGCAGAAGGGGTGTGCGTGCATATTTATGTATCATTAAAGGAAAAATATCTGCAGCAACCCTGAGTGCTGCAGGTCAGTTAGTTGGTAGCATTATCGTAATACTTGAGGTCTTCAGCCTATAGACAGAGTATTTGTTTGCTACACTGAGTTTCCAAGCATTTGCATAATGAACTCTGCACTCAAGTTTCACTTTCCGAGTGCCACATCTTGGGACTGGTGCTTTATTTTTTATGACTTCTGACAGTTTTAGTGTTAAAATATTTCTTCAGATATTTTTTAAGCAAGGTGGCCTCTGGCTGCAATTATTGTCCCATTGGAAGAACTGGCAGCGTTATATAACAACACTAAAGCAAATCATCCTACCGCGTGTGGCATTATACCTTGATCTGAAAATTTCCCCAGGCTGCAATTTGTCACTAATATTGCCTCCAGCTAAACTTCCCCAGACAAGAAAAGAGTTAATAGAGCTGCAGTTCTCCAGTCACCATCAATTTTTTAAGGTAAGCTTCTGTGATGAATTATTACTTAGCACATTTTATTGACCAAGCGTGTAGAGTTCCTGGTCCCTGAAAAATGATGCAGTGGTTCATCACCAACTCCATAAATTGTTGAACTGTATAGTGATCGTTTCTTAGATTCATTTCTTACACTATATGAAACTATCAGTGAAATGCAAGAGTCAGGTTTTGCATCTAAGCAGAATCTCCGTATCAAACATCTGGACTGATGTGAACAGCTGATTATCCAAGCATGCTTTACTGGCATAATGGCTGAAAATATTTTCCTGTTTATACAGTCTGCAGAGATTGCAACTCCTGTTGGTGTCGTTATAGTCAAGGATTTGTCATTGTTTCTTGTTATTAACATGTGTTTCTCTCCACTTTACAGTAATATTCTGGGCTGAAAGTTGGCATATGAAAGAAAAAAGAAAATCTTGACCATTTGTGCTCATGATTAAACAATTGCCAAAGACAGACATATGGGCAGAGGTGTATTGAAATCCAATATGCTTCTTTGTCCTTATTCTTTTTATGTAACACCCAGCATGATAGAATCTGGGCGTTGTGTCAAAAATTAATACCAGCATACTATAAAAGTCTCCCTCTGAGACAAATTAGTTAGAATCAGTTAACTGTAGAAGACCTGCTGAGATGGTTACTCAAATACCAATGGCAACAAACATAAGATCTCCGAACCTGGACGCTGGCAGACCACTGGTCTGAGCAAGTTCCGTGAGTGGGGGCTTACAAATGAGAAGTACTTGCTTACTAAGCCAGTGTTGGGCAATGGAATTCTAAGAACTCTGCTATTCCAACCCAGTACATCTTAACCAAAATGTTGGGTAAGTGATCTCCTGGGTAACATGGTTCTAGAACATTAAGGCCTTTAAGGATCCTGATCACATCTTTAACTGCCTTTGGAAGCAAGTAGTAGCCATTGCAGAGCACTTACGTAATGTGTTTATACTATGGTTAATTAGGAGACCTAGGAGGCCAATCTTTGCCTTTAGCACCTGACGTCTACCTAAAGGAAGCAATTACCAGATATGTGATCTATATACCTTTAGTTTCTAGTCCTATTGCAACGGTAAGTGCCAAAGTGTGGCCACTGGTATGAGCCGAGCCTGAAACCACATGGGGTTATGAAAGTCATGTGGTGGTGTTGTGGAAAATCAACCACACATAGATTTTGGATCAGATCAGCCTGAGGCTCCTTTATTTTATACAAGCATATATGCAAGGAGAGTCAGCATAGCCCCATGCAAGGTGGCAAGCTGCTCTGCCTTCCTTAAACTTTAACAAGCTTTTAAAGACTAAAACCACAAACAAATTACACATACGTTGCATGTTCAAAATTAATAAAGGTCAAAAGCAAAAACAAGCATCTCCCCCACTAGGCCCCTCCTGTTACTCACTGTCTGTTCTTTTGCGATCAGCGACCTTTTTTTAACACAACTGTTGCGGTTATATATTTCATAAGCCTGGCTATTGCAAATTATGCTACTTGGGGACTTTTTCACTCTGCCCCCTCATGCCCTTTATACACACAAAGCCATAGTTCCGTTTTGGGAACTTTCCACTGTGATTCCTTTTACCCCTTGACACACACAAGCAAGCAGGATCTTAGTTTAGGGCCTGCAAGCAAGCTTGACCCAAAGCTCCACAGCCCTTCTATAGATTTTCCCTCACAGTGTCTAGATGGTGAACTGGGATAACCGTTAGCTTGGACACTGAAGTCCCTCAGGACTAATATTCTTGTTGACTATAAAGTCAAGGCTGATAGGAACTCAGCCTACTTGCATAGGAATCTTAGGGAGCAGCAGTGCAATCTGAATACCATCCAGTTCTCTAAATTATATCCTGGGACTCTGGGACTAAATGGACAACTCAGAGTAGTAGCTCTGTTATGGCTTTTTACAATTTAAATTGTGCATGTAATTGGCCTATAACATTGACTTAGCTCTTTTGGCAGGTATCTTTGATTGTTTATTAAGTAGCCAAGGAATTAAAGTTAGAAAATCAGCCATTACTCATGTTCTGTAAATGGTTTTGGATTTTTTCAAAATACATTTATCATTTAATTTAAGGGGACTGTACTAAGAGCTCCATAATAGAGATGACTTGACATAAAGGAGGCTGTAGCAGATTTTAAATGATTAGTCTGTCAAGTCAATAATGCACATTTTAAAAAGGTGTGAAAATAACTACATGCATGATAGTTACTATGTTATTTTGAAGGTAGTGTGTGGGAGGTGGAGGGATGGCTGGGTTTCTATTAAATTGGCAACATGACACCAGTTTTTATCCGAGGATAATTCTTTTACTATTTATCATCTAACATCAGTGTCCAGTGGTAGCTCTTTCTATTATTGAGTCTCTGGAGGAGAATGCATGCCTTATTGTTCATTCTTTTTGTTACAGTTAACATGGTTATTATTATTTAATATTTATATTACAGATGTACCCAAAAGCCTTAGCCCATTATGCTAGATGCTATATGACAGCCCATGTCCCGATTCTGCTGTGCCCAGGTGGAGCGCTGTTGAAGTCAGTGGGGTTCTGTCTCAGAGTGGCTGCCCGTTAAGGGAGTTGACCCAGCCCCTCCTGTGACTAATCAGCGGCCTCCCCAGATGATGCTGTGGGTGAGGGATCCAATGATAGCTTGAAGATTATCTGACCTGCTCCTCATTAAAGGCCAGCAAGAGCTCAATTGCTGGGGAGGGAATCAGGGAATCGGAGGACTCCTTTGCAGGAGTCCCCAGTTTATATACGACTCTCAGACAGCCTGTGGAGTGTAATCTTGTAGGGAGTAGGCTGGCTCTTGCAGAAGACACCAGGTCAGGGGGAAATGACATGATCGATATGGTGGACTTGAGTTAACTAGCTTTTATTTTGAAGAAAGAAAACGGGAGGTTGGAGGAACAGTGACTGAAATCCTGTGGCTGGAGAGTATGCTCTGGTGCAGGGGCCTGATGAGTTAGCCCTCTGGCTTACAGGCTCTGTGCGGGTGCAGCCGTCGGCCATGTGTTGTAAATTGCAGGATCGGGCCTCAAAGACAAGGCACAACACTTGGATGAGACAAACAAGCAGGTCTTGGGTGAGGAGGAGGTAACTAATGAAAGGGGACTCTAATGAAATCCCCTCTGCTAAGCTTTGTGATTGCCCCACACACCAAGTGTGGCTAGCACCACCCCACAAACCAAGCAAGTGTACAAGTCAAGCTAGGGAACTTGTAGATGAAAATAATTTAAAAGGCACCATTAATTTCAAATCCAGTCAAGTCCATAAAATGAGCTAGAAGTAGTTTCTGCCCTTGAGCACCCTGCCAGTTTCTATAAATGTTTTTCTTGTCCCTGATGTGTGAAAGACCCACAGAAACAGGGAAAACTGACTTTACCAGGAAAATGGTAAAACTGACTGTGGATGAAGTGCTGTTAAATGCACAGAGGCAATAAACTGAGGAAAAGCAGAGAAATTATTTGTTTTTAGCTGATCTCTGCTACATAGGTGCTGTTTGTAGTAACAGAATGTGAACAAATTTCCAGGCTGAGCTGTGATTTAAATTGATAATATCCTTTTAAACTATATGGCAAAGATTTTCTAAAATGAATAGTGATTTTGGGTGCTCAACTAGATGCATCTTTGAAAGGGCCTGATATTCAGAAGGTGGGTGCTTAGCACTGTCTGAAAATCATGCTGCTAAAGTGTCATAGATTCTTATATTATAAGGCCAGAAGGGACCATTTGATCATCTAATCTGACATCCTGCAGAACACAGGCCATGCGACTGTGATGGGTTGGATCACAGAAACCCCCTTGGGAGCTGCCAACTGATGTGCAAAGGCTACCTCTGTTCCTCAGACGGGTGTGTGCTGAAGCCAGACACACCCGTCTGCTCCAACACAGACCCAGGGTCTGAATTACCTGCCCCAAAGCTGCAGGTTTACCTGAAAACAGCTCACAGAAGTGTGCTTGTCTTTAGCACTCAGATGCCCAACTCCCAATGGGGTCTAAACCCAAATAAATCCGTTTTACCCTGTATAAAGCTTATACAGGGTAAACTCATAAATTGTTCGCCCTCTATAACACTGATAGAGAGATATGCACAGCTGTTTGCTCCCCCAGGTATTAATACATACTCTGAGTTAATTAATAAGTAGAAAGTGATTTTATTAAATACAGAAAGTAGGATTTAAGTGATTCCAAGTAGTAACAGACAGAACAAAGTAAGTTACCCAGCAAAATAAAATAAAATGCGCAAATCTATGTCTAATCAAACTGAATACAGATAATCTCACCCTCAGAGATGCTTCAGTAAGTTTTTTCTCAGACTGGACACCTTCCAGGCCTGGGCACAATTCTTTCCCCTGGTACAGCTCTTGTTCCAGCTCAGGTGATAGCTAGGGGATTCTTCATGATGGCTCCTCTCCCTCTCTGTTCTCTTCCACCCCTTTATATATCTTTTGCATAAGGCGGGAATCCTTTGTCCCTCTGGGTTCCCCCACCCCTCACTGGAAAAGCACCAGGTTAAAGATGGATTCCAGTTCAGGTGACATGATCACATGTCACTGCAAGGCCCCATTACTCACTTGCCAGCACACACATATACAGGAAGACTCACAGGTAAATACAGCCATCTGCAGACAATGGTCCTGGTTAATGGGAGTCATCAAGATTCCAAACCACCATTAATGGCCCACACTTTGCATAATTACAATAGGCCCTCAGAGTTATATTTTATATTTCTAGTTTTAGATACAAGAGTGGTACATTTATACAAATAGGATGATCACTCTCAGTAGATTATAAGCTTTGTAATGATACCTTACAAGAGACCTTTTGCATGAAGCATATTCCAGTATATACTCACTTATTATCATGTTTTTATAAAACTATTCCAATTACATTATATTCACTTATCATGTTTTTACAAAACCATATAGACTGCACGTCACAGCGACGTCCCTGAATTAATTCCTGTTTGAACTAGAGCAGATCCTTTAGAAAAACATCACGTTTTAATTTAAAAATTGCCAGTGATGGAGAGTCTCTCACAACCCTTAGTAAATTGTTCCAATAGTTAATAACCCTCTCTGTTGAAATTTTGCAATTTAGTTCTGGTGTGAATTTGTCTAGCTTCAACTTCCAGCCATTGGATCTTTTTATATCTTTGTCTACTGGATTAAAGAGCTATATAGTGTAGTTGTAGCCATGTCGGGCCCAGGATATTAGAGAGACAAGGTGGGTGAGATAATATCTTTTATTGGGCCAACTTCTGTGGGTGGAAGCTTGTCTCTCTCATCAACAGAAGTTAGTCCAATAAAAGATATTCCTTCACCCACCAGATTAAAGAGCTGTCTGTTATCAGTTTTCTGTTCCCCATGTAGGTGCTTATGGACTGTGATCAAGACACCTCTAAACCTTCTCTTCGTTAAGCTAAATAAATTGAGCTTCTTGAGTCTATCACTATAGGCTTTCTAATCCTTTAATTATTCTTGTGGCTCTTCTCGGAACCCTCTCCAATTTATCAACATCTTTCTTGAAATGTGGACACCAGAACTGAACATGATATTCCAGTAGCTGTCATACCAGTGCCAAATACAGAGATAATATCTTTCTGCTTGATATTCTTCTGTTCATACATCCAAGCATCATATTAGCCCTTTAGGCTTCAACATCGCACTGGTAGCTCATGTTCAATTGATTATCCGCCATGACCTCCAAATCATTTTCAGGGTCAACATTTCCCAAGACAGAGTTCCTTATCCTGTAAGTATGGCCTGCATTCTTTGTTCCCAAATGTGTAACTTCACATTTGGCCATATTAAAACACAGATTTTTTGATTGCATCAGTCTGCCAAGCAATGCAGATTGCTCTGTATCAGTGATCTATATTGTTTGCCATTCCCCCAATCTGTGTGTCCTCTGCAAACCTTTATCAGTGATGTTTTTGTTTTCTTCCAGGTCATTGATAAAAATGTTATAGTGTAGGCCCAAGAACCGATTCCTGCAGGACTCCCCTAGAAATACACCCGTTTGATGATGATTGCCTGTTTACAGTTACATTCTGAGACCTATCAATTAGCCAATTTATAATCCATGTTAATTTGTATCGTTCTAGTTTCTTAATCAAGTTGGGTGCCAAGTTAAGGCACCCAAAAATCACTAGTTCCTTTGGAAAATTTTGGCCTATATTCTTTCTTTCCCATGTACTTTGTGCTACGTATTCATAGACTCATAGACTTTAAGGTCAGAAGGGACCATTATGATCATCTAGTCTGACCTCCTGCACAATGCTGGCCACAGAATCTCACCCACCCACTCCTGTAACAAACCCCTAACCTATGCCCGAGTTATTGAAGTCCTCAAATCACGGTTTAAAGACCTGAAGGTGCAGAGAAGCCTCCAGCAAGTGACCCGTGCCCCATGCTGCAGAGGAAGGCGAAAAACCTCCAGGGCCTCTGCCAATCTGCCCTGGAGGAAAATTCCTTCCCGACCCCAAATATGGCGATCAGTTAAACCCTGAGCATGTGGGCAAGACTCACCAGCCAGCACCCAGGAAAGAATTCTCTGTAGTAACTCAGATCCCACCCCATCTAACATCCCATCACAGACCATTGGGCATATTTACCTGCCAATAATCAAAGATCAATTAATTGCCAAAATTAGGCTATTCCATCATACCATCCCCTCCATAAACTTATCAAGCTTAGTCTTGAAGCCAGATATGTCTTTTGCCCCCACTACTCCCCTTGGAAGGCTGTTCCAGAACTTCACTCCTCTAATGGTTAGAAACCTTCGTCTAATTTCAAGTCTAAACTTCCTAATGTCCAGTTTATATCCATTTGTTCTTGTGTCCACATTGGTACTAAGCTTAAATAATTCCTCTCCCTCCCTGATATTTATCCCTCTGATATATTTATAAAGAGCAATCATATCTCCCCTCAGCCTTCTTTTGGTTAGGCTAAACAAGCCAAGCTCTTTGAGTCTCCTTTCATAAGACAGGTTTTCCATTCCTCGGATCATCCTAGTAGCCCTTCTCTGTACCTGTTCCAGTTTGAATTCATCCTTCTTAAACATGGGAGACCAGAACTGCACACAATATTCCAGATGAGGTCTCACCAGTGCCTTGTATAACGGTACTAACACCTCCTTATCTTTACTGGAAATACCTCGCCTGATGCATCCCAAGACCGCATTAGCTTTTTTAACGGCCATATCACATTGGCGGCTCATAGTCATCCTGTGATCAACCAATACTCCGAGGTCCTTCTCCTCCTCTGTTACTTCCAACTGATGTGTCCCCAATTTATAACCAAAATTCTTGTTATTAATCCCTAAATGCATGACCTTGCACTTTTCGCTATTAAATTTCATCCTATTACTATTACTCCAGTTTACAAGGTCATCCAGATCTTCCTGTATGATATCCCGGTCCTTCTCTGTATTAGCAATACCTTCAAGCTTTGTGTCATCCACAAATTTTATTAGCACATTCCTACTTTTTGTGCCAAGGTCAGTAATAAAAAGATTAAATAAGATTGGTCCCAAAACCGATCCCTGAGGAACTCCACTAGTAACCTCCTTCCAGCCTGACAGTTCACCTTTCAGTATGACCCGTTGTCGTCTCCCCTTTAACCAGTTCCGTATCCACCTTTCAATTTTCATATTGATCCCCATCTTTTCCAATTTAGCTAATAATTCCCCATGTGGAACTGTATCAAATGCCTTACTGAAATCAAGGTAAATTAGATCCACTGCGTTTCCTTTGTCTAAAAAATCTGTTACCTTCTCAAAGAAGGAGATCAGGTTGGTTTGGCACGATCTACCTTTTGTAAAACCATGTTGTATTTTGTCCCAATTACCATTGACCTCAATGTCCTTAACTACTTTCTCCTTCAAAAATTTTTCCAAGACCTTGCATACTACAGATGTTAAACTAACAGGCCTATAGTTACTCGGATCACTTTTTTTCCCTTTCTTAAAAATAGGAACTATGTTAGCTATTCTCCAGTCGTACGGCACAACCCCTGAGTTTACTGATTCATTAAAAATACTTGCTAATGGGCTTGCAATTTCATGTGCCAGTTCCTTTAATATTCTTGGATGTAGATTATCTGGGCCCCCCGTTTTAGTCCCTTTAAGCTGTTCGAGTTTGGCTTCTACCTCGGATGTGGTAGTATCTACCTCCATATCCTCATTCCCATTTGTCATCCTACCATTATCCCCAAGCTCCTCATTAGCCTCATTAAAGACTGAGGCAAAGTATTTGTTCAGATATTGGGCCATGCCTAGATTATCCTTAACAACCTCCACTCCATCCTCAGTGTTTAGCGGTCCCACTTCTTTCTTTCTTTCTTTCTTTCTTTCTTTCTTTCTTTCTTTTCTTCTTATTTATATGGCTATAGAACCTTTTACTATTGGTTTTAATTCCCTTTGCAAGGTCAAACTCTACATGGCTTTTGGCCTCTCTCACTTTATCCCTACATGTTCTGACCTCAATAAGGTAGCTTTCCTTGCTAATCCCTCACATCTTCCACTCCTTGTAGGCTTTCTGCTTTTTCTTAATCACCACTCTGAGATGCTTGGTCTACAACTCTTGCCTATGATTTTTTTCCCTTTTCTTGGGATTCAACTTGATCATGTCTATTAAAATTCAAATCCCAGCTCCATACATTTCTGCTCCTTACCTCGTGTATTTAATATGCACCACAGTATTTAAATTTTACTATAATTATTGAGAAGGTAATTTATGGCACTGGAGGAAACTTAAGTCAAAATGAGAGAAAATGATCTCTTCATGAATCTCTGATAGTTCCTGTACTAGTCAGCTCATTGTGTATCACTGTGGGGGCTGCATTACGGTTTTTATACCCCAAATGCTTCATTTTGTACTTGCTCACTTTAAATTTCAGTTTCTTTCAGTTCAATTTTAAACAGCTGTTTTCTGGACCCTTCCACATATATAAAATTATGTTTTATAAAGATCATCTTTGTCACTTAAGTTCTTAACTGTGTGTTTGCTTCTCTTAGCATGACCAGATGTCCCAATTTTATAGGGACAGTTCCAATATTCGGGGCTTTGTCTTACATAGGCACCTATTATCCCCCACCTATTGTCCTGATTTTTCACACTTGTTTCTGGTCACCCTAGATTCTCTGCTCATGAAAATGTAAGAAAGGAGTAACTCTGAAGTCAACAGCATAAAACCGGTAGATGAGAGAAGTGGACCCTTTGCTTTCAGTTGGTGTCCTCTTGAATTTAGTCTGCACCTAGAATTAGACTGTCCATTAAACAAAGCTTTTGTTAGTCTAGAAGTAGAACAGTTCCATCTTTATTTAGGGACAGAGAAGACAGAGAGGGCCAGCTGAGGATATTTCAAATGGGGCCTTCTCAGAATTTGAAAACCCTTCTTAGGGGAAACTAAGATTGAAAAAGAAAAATTAACACTTCCTCTGTAAAGTATAGACCGCCCAGTCTTCAGAGCCTGGATATGTCTCTCTTCATCTGAGGTCTCTGAATGTAAGAATGAGACAAGCAGCTTGTAATGAAATTAGTCTATAATTCTTTCATTTTCCAAGTCGTTATGATTTTCTTTCAAGTTTTATGATGTCTGAAAGCCTGGTACCTGCATAGAGCTCACAAAGGAACTTTCTCCTAAAAGAATAGATTCAGCAATCAGTCCATAACATGTGGGTGTGACGTTGTGCAGTCTATATGATTTTGTAAAAACATGATAATAAGTGAGTATAATGTAACTGGAATATGCTTCATGCAAAAGGTATCATCACAAAGCTTATAATCTACTGAGAGTGATCATCCTATTTGTATAAATGTACCACTCTTGTATCTAAAACTAGAAATATAAAATATAACTCTGAGGGCCTATTGTAATTATGCAAAGTGTGGGCCATTAATGGTGGTTTGGAATCTTGATGACTCCCATTAACCAGAGCCATTGTCTGCAGATGGCTGTATTTACCTGTGAGTCTTCCTGTATATGTGTGTGCTGGCAAGTGAGTAATGAAGCCTTGCAGTGACATGTGATCATGTCACCTGAACTGGAATCCATCTTTAACCTGGTGCTTTTCCAGTGAGGGGTGGGGGAACCCAGAGGGACAAAGGATTCCCGCCTTATGCAAAAGATATATAAAGGGGTGGAAGAGAACAGAGAGGGAGAGGAGCCATCATGAAGAATCCCCTAGCTATCACCTGAGCTGGAACAAGAGCTGTACCAGGGGAAAGAATTGTGCCCAGGCCTGGAAGGTGTCCAGTCTGAGAAAAAACTTACTGAAGCATCTCTGAGGGTGAGATTATCTGTATTCAGTTTGATTAGACATAGATTTGCGCATTTTATTTTATTTTGCTGGGTAACTTACTTTGTTCTGTCTGTTACTACTTGGAATCACTTAAATCCTACTTTCTGTATTTAATAAAATCACTTTCTACTTATTAATTAACTCAGAGTATGTATTAATACCTGGGGGAGCAAACAGCTGTGCATATCTCTCTATCAGTGTTATAGAGGGCGAACAATTTATGAGTTTACTCTGTATAAAGCTTATACAGGGTAAAACGGATTTATTTGGGTTTAGACCCCATTGGGAATTGGGCATCTGAGTGCTAGGCAAGCACACTTCTGTGAGCTGTTTTCAGGTAAACCTGCAGCTTTGGGACAGGTGATTCAGACCCTGAGTCTGTGCTGGAGCAGACGGGTGTGTCTGGCTTCACCAAGACAGGGAGCTGAAGCCACCGAGCTGGCAGGGAGAACAGGAACAGAGGTAGCCTTTGCACATCGGTCTGGCAGCTCCCAAGGGGGTTTCTGTAATCCAACCCGTCACAGTGGGTTGTTCCTCCGGCTGCTGTTTCTCAAAAGTAGTATACCACTGTTGGTCTTGGATTAGAACCACTCTTCCCCATGGATCCGTGTCCAGAGAGAGAGAGAGAATCCCTTTCACTGACTTCTTGAAAACTGTGCTGATGTTTTTGTTTCATAAGAGGTCCAAAATGGCTTAGCCTGCTAATTCCAAATTTGTTTGGTTTTTGGCCTTGCTGAAGAGAGGTGCCTTTTAGCTTTTTATTTTGTGTCTTTATTGTACATATCTGCAATTCAAGTTGAATAAAGCTAAATTTCTCATTAGACAAATAGGAGATCTATTATGCTTTTATTTGCTTACCAATTTCTTGACACTTTTTTAACTTGAACTTTTATGTTGAATTTCTTGGCTTTCAGGACCTTATACTCACATCTTAACTAGAAAAGGGCCAGAGCCACAAAGTTCAAGAGTACTTGAATCTCAGAGTAAGGTTTGAGATCATCTGTAATCTCATTTGACTTTTCTGTCTGTAATTATAGGTCTGGTCTACACTACAGACCTATATCGGTATAACTATATTGCTCAAGGGTTTGAAAAATCCACACCCCTGAGCAATATAGTTATATCGACCTAATCCTCCGCATAGACAGTGCTATGTCAGCGGGAGAGCTTCGCAGGGAGGTGGATTAACTACACCGATGGGAGATCTCTCTCCTGTCAGCGTAGAGCATCTTCATTAAATCATTACAGTGGTACAGCACCGATGCAGCATTTTAAGGGTAAACTTGCCCATATCTAAATACATGATGAATCAGTAGAACAGTCAGTGATGCTATTCTGATGAGCAGAGAAACACCACTTACTTCTGAAAGTCTGTCTTGTGCTCACATTGAAAATACAAAGGTGATTAAAAAAAATATTTAGGTAGACCAGTATCTGGGAAAACCTTTTTGCCAAGAGTATAGTAGATGAATTATTATGATCTATTTGCACCAGAAATTAAATACATATTGCAGCAGAGATCTCTGGAACCCAGCCTACCAAGAGGAGGCATTATCCTACAAATTATTACCTATTGATTTATATAATACCTTTTGCATGCATTGGAATGCTTTGCAGTGTAACAATAACTATCACAAAAAAGATTAATAGGCAGCACAACCAAAAACAAGTACAAGTAGGCTTCAAATAACCAGACTAAAATAACTACACCGCTACCTCGATATAACGCCACCCGATATAACACGAATTCGGATATAACACGGTAAAGCAGTGCTCCGGGGGGGCGGGGCTGCGCACTCGGTGGATCAAAGCAAGTTCAATATAACACGGTTTCACCTATAACGCGGTAAGATTTTTTGGCTCCTGAGGACAGTGTTATATTGAGGTAGAGGTGTACTTACATAAGAACCTAGGAAACTGAGTCCCCACTGTTGGAGTTTCTACTTCAGTGGTAGCTGATGTACATTCTCCTTCCTTCATAATGAACAGTGGTTTCAGTCTTGGAAAGCTATGGCTCTCTGTTCAATGCTTCTTAACTATTTGTTTCCATACTGGAAGAGCTAGGCTGCTGTGTGATTCCACCCTCTATACTGCCCCCAAGGGTCAGTGTGTGGCAGAGAAACCAGCACAAGTTAATTCTAACCCAGACAGCACAGGTTGTGCCAGGATGCTCCAAGTATCTGAAGCTTATTGAGCAACTGATCCCCCTCCTGTGCTCTTCCAGCCTGGAAAACCTGATCCCTGCAGGAATGTCTTCTCTGTGTGTGTGTGTGTGTGGGGGGGGGGGGGTCTGGAGCTGGCACTTCTGCCTTCTGTGCCCTCAGCTGCCAGGTACACTGCTTTTTACTCCCCCTCATTAGTAGAAGTGTGTGGCGAGGAACATGTAGCCCTAATTCTGGGTGTGAGGGAACCCACTGGTTTAGCTGCATGGATCACATGAAAGAATGTTTCCACCACACAGGCAAAAACTATCCTCTGTGGATGTTCTGCAGGGCAGGGAAGACAAAACAACAGCAGCTCATATTCTGGATGGTGGTGTGGCCTAACCAAATTCTGCAAATACACAGAAACTGAGTCATTCAGGGACTAATCCATTGAGCTTTATCAGCAGGAATTGAGGGTGCTTGCCTCTCAGAATCGGGTCCCAAGAATGGTCAGATGATTGTAACTGAGGCACCCGGCTGTATAAGTGGAGGAATACACAGTCCTGTTAATATTTTCAAAAATTTGGACTCATTTGTAAAGTAGGTGGCATATACAGAATGCATGGTAATGTGAGGTAGTATACAAGTTTTATTACCATGTTTGGGATGAGCTGTTTAATGTGGATGTAGCTTTGGCTTTACAAACATGATAGATGTGCTATCTGCATAGTGATCTGACTGATATGAGATGATATCTGCATGTTTTCCTATTGTAGCATAGTGGATAAAAGGGTGATTTTGACATAACTACCAGTCTCCATGTCACCTTTCTTCTCTGGCCTGAGTGTATACTGGGATACAAATAGGCATCTCTTCCAATTGCAGAGATATCTCTCATAGTCAAAGTCAAATAATGAAACTACCAGATGAATTCTCTCTGTGGGCTAGCTTCTGAGTGGATATACCTGAAGTTGCCTTCAACTTTAATTCAGGTGGGCAAGTTGCAGAAGCTGGCTGAACTATTCAAAGCCACTTAAGGGATGTGCTAGTCCAGTTCCCACTGATTCTTTTAATGGGAATTGGGCATTGTGACGGGGCAGTCCCTCCCCGCACTAGCCCCAGCGGCGTCAGGCCCGTGGCTCTGACGCAGGAAGTCCCGCCCTGCTCGTACTGGGCATGCTCCAGATGCTCTGGGAGCATAAAAGGAGCGAGCTCAGCTCAGTCTGGGCCGGCGGCCGCAGGGGAAGGACGCACAGGCGGAGCTCCTGCTGAGGACCGGCCCACGCCCGGGAGGTCGGAGGGACCGGAGATCCCCACAGCTCGGCTTCAAGCCCTACCAGGGGAGGAACCAGAGGAGACGCCGGACCCGGAGGCCGGCTGGGATTCCTGGGAAACCCCAACGTCCAGACCGGTAGGGAGCGGACCGCGAGGGGCAACGGACTGGTACCTGGCCCCTGATGAGCCTCAGCGTGTTTCGGTAGGACCCCCCCGCTGAGCCGCTATTAGGGTCCGTGCTGCCCTGTAACCCGGGGCATTCCTACAAACTCTGGCCATTAGGCCGTGCTGCCCTGCAACCCGGGGCGTTCATATAGACTCTGGCCGTTAGGCCGTGCTGCCCTGCAACCCGGGGCGTTCATACAGACTCTGGCCATTAGGCCGTGCTGCCCTGCAACCCGGGGCGTTCATACAGACTCTGGCCATTAGGCCGTGCTGCCCTGCAACCCGGGGCGTTCATATAGACTCTGGCCATTAGGCCGTGCTGCCCTGCAACCCGGGGCGTTCATACAGACTCTGGCCATTAGGCCGTGCTGCCCTGCAACCCGGGGCGTTCATACAGACTCTGGCCATTAGGCCGTGCTGCCCTGCAACCCGGGGCGTTCATACAGACTCTGGCCATTAGGCCGTGCTGCCCTGCAACCCGGGGCCTTCATATAGACTCTGGCCGTTAGGCCGTGCTGCCCTGCAACCCGGGGCCTTCATATAGACTCTGGCCGTTAGGCCGTGCTGCCCTGCAACCGGGGCCTTCATATAGACTCTGGCCGTTAGGCCGTGCTGCCCTGCAACCCGGGGCCTTCATATAGACTCTGGCCGTTAGGCCGTGCTGCCCTGCAACCCGGGGCCTTCATATAGACTCTGGCCGTTAGGCCGTGCTGCCCTGCAACCCGGGCCTTCATATAGACTCTGGCCGTTAGGCCGTGCTGCCCTGCAACCCGGGCCTTCATATAGACTCTGGCAGTTAGGCCATGCTGCCCTGCAACCCGGGGCATTCATAAAGGCGCTGGGCATTAGGCCGTTCAGCCTAGTAAGGAGGGGCTTCGGCCCCCACCGAGGGGCCCGGACCCTCACACGTGGTGGAGAATGCGGGCAGTGACCCGGGCCTGCTAAACAGGTCCGTGGGAATGGGTGAACCGTGGGAACCCCGTTAAACCCCAAGATGGAGACCGAGAAACTCCTAAAATGGATGCTGGAAAGGCAGCAGGAACAGGCAGCCCAACAGCAGCAACACCAGGCGTAGATGATGTAGCAGATGGCGAGTCAGCAGCAGCTGCTGATCGCCCAGCATCAGGAGCACCAACAGCAGCTCCTACGCGACTTAGCGGTCCAGCAGCAGGCGCAACAGGAACGCCTGGTGCAACAGGTGACCACACTGTTATACCCGGCGGGGGCCGCAGGGACGGGACCTGCTGGAGCCAGGTACAGGGAGACTGGAGGAGAGTTGCCGGTACGCCTCACGAAGGTGGGGCCCGCGGACGATCCAGAGGCGTTCCGGGTCACTTTCGAACGCGTGGCGACCGCTGCCCGGTGGCCCCCCGAGCACTGGGCCACCTTACTAGCCCCCTATTTGACGGGACAGGCACAGGCCGCCTACCGGCGTCTCGACCCTCGGGAGGCACTGGGCTATCCCCGGGTGAAAGCGGCCATAGTGGACTACACCGGCATCAACCCGGAGACATATCGCCAACGCCGCCGCAAAGAACCGTACCCACCGGGGGCCCGGCCCCGCGCCGTGGCCCAACGGATACGGGACTATACTTGGAGGGGGTTGAACCCGGAAGGCTTGACTGGACCCCAAGTAGCGGAGATGGTGGCGTTGGAGCAGTTCACCCAGATCCTACCCCCAGGAGGAAGGGCCTGGGTACGCCGACATCGACCGGCAACCCTCTCGGCGGCCGTGACCTTGATGGAGGAGTACTTGGCCGCTGAGGGGACAGAGGCGCCACCCCGGGGGGCAGGAAGCTCCGGACCAAGGGACCGGCCAGGCAAGGGAAATCCCCAGAGGACGGGGGCACGGGAGCCCTCAGTCGGCGCCCACCCCAGGACCCCAAAGATCCCCAGTCCGGAACCCAGACCCAGGGGCGCCCGGATACCATCCCAAAGGGACACCCTTCCCCGGGAGAGAGGGAACCCAGCGGGTGGAGGCCCAGGGCCCGTGGCGGCCCGAGAGGGATGCTGGGAGTGCGGACAGGAGGGGCACTTTCGGAGGGATTGTCCGTTTATGGACTGTAACTACGGACAGGTCTGGGTCGCAGGACAAAGAGCTCGGAAAGGGGAAGCAGGAAAGCTGGTGGTTCCAGTCCGTGTGGAAGGGACCCTCACGAACGCACTCGTGGATTCGGGGTGCAGTCAAACCCTTATACGGGAAGGACTGGTCATGGACCTCGACCTTTCGGGCCCCCCGATCCATCTGCAATGTGTACATGGGGACATCCGGCCGTACCCTACGGCCTGGGTAAAGGTCGAAGTATGCAACCGGGAGGAGGGCCTCCGAGTGGGCGTGGCCCCCAGATTGGCCTTCCCCGTAGTGCTGGGGCGAGACTGGCCCGGCTTTGGAGAGGTGCTCCGGAAGTACAAACCGTCGAACCCACAAACCCGCCGGATTAGGCCTCCAAGGGTGGGATTGCTCGGACAGAGGTCAGGGATCGACCCCGGAGAGGGGACGTCGGCGTCGGAAGAGACCCCTGGGACTCACCCCCCAGACGGACCCCGTTCGGTAGAAGAGGCCCACGCGGAACTGGAACGAGACGTGGACTTCGTACAAGAACAGCGAGAAGACCCGACCCTCTGCAGGGCCTGGGAGCAGGCTACCGGACCGGACACCGACGGGGACCCGACACCACAGCCCCCACAGGGCCCCCGCTTCGAAATAAAGCGGGATCGCCTATATCGGACGATATAGGGAGGGAGGGAGCGATAGCTCAGTGGTTTGAGCATTGGCCTGCTAAACCCAGGGTTGTGAGTTCAATCCTTGAGGGGGCCACTTAGGGATCTGGGGCAAAATTGGTCCTGCTAGTGAAGGCAGGGGGCTGGACTCGATGACCCTTCGGGGCCCCTTCCAGCTCTATGAGATAGGTATATCTCCATATATTATTATATTATTATTATTATCGGGTAACGCAGGAACCCCAGACCCAAGAGACATTCCATCAGCTGTTGATTCCCCGGCGGCTGCTGCAAAGCATCCTTCAATTAGCCCACGCAAACCCGTGGGCAGGGCACCTAGGACGGGAGAAGACCCTCCAGAGGGTGGCGCGGCGGTTTTTCTGGCCGGGCATACACCAGGAGGTTCGGGACTATTGTGCGTCTTGCCCAGAATGCCAGTTTGCGGGGCGGAAAGGGGTAGCCCGGGCACCCCTGGTACCAATGCCTGTCGTCGGCGTACCCTTCGAAAGGATCGGGATGGACCTCGTCGGCCCCCTGGAAAGAAGCAAGACGGGGAATTGCTTCATTCTCGTGGTCATGGACTATGCGACGCGCTACCCAGAGGCCGTCCCCCTGAAAACGGCGACAGCGCCCGCAATCGCCAATGAGTTAGTAAGGATTTTCGCTAGGGTTGGGATACCTGCCGAAATCCTGACGGACCAGGGCACGAATGTGTCCTCCAAGTTGATAGCGGAATTGTGCCGCCTCCTCCACATACGGACGCTCCGGACCTCCGTCTATCACCCCCAAACGGATGGCCTCGTTGAACGCTTCAATGGTACTCTGAAGTCTATGTTACGGAAGTTCGTGGAGGAAGAACCGACGCATTGGGATACGTTACTACCCGCCCTGTTGTTTGCCATCTGGGAGGTACCCCAGGCCTCGACGGGGTTTTCACCCTTCGAACTCTTGTACGGCAGGCAACCCCGGGGGATCCTGGACCTGCTGAAGGAAGAATGGGAAGCCCAGGAGACCCGAGTCCTCGGGACTACCCAATAAGTATTGCAACTCCGTGAGCGACTACGAGCGCTAGGGGCCTTCGCCCAGGCGAACCTGTTGCAGGCTCAAGCGAACCAGGAACAGCTTTATAACCGAGGAACTAGGGGACGGAGTTTCGCCCCTGGGGAGCGGGTGGTGTTGTTGTTGCCCTCGGCCTAATCGAAGCTGCTGGCCAAATGGCAGGGACCCTATGAGGTAATTCGGAGGACAGGACCCGTAGACTACGAGGCCTGGCTACCAGGGCGACCAAGGGAGACACGCGTCTACCATGTAAACCTTCTGAAGGCCTGGAAGACCAGGGAAGCCCTGCTCATCGGGCTGCCTACTCTGGAATCAGAGCTCGGGCCCCTAGCGGGAGACCCTCCGGACCCGAAGCCAGTGACGATAGGGGCGGGGCTCACCCCCGTACAGCGAGAGCAACTGTGGCAACTGGTAGACGACTTTCCCGATGTCTTATCGGCTCTCCCAGGGCGAACGACCCTGACCAGTCATCATATCGCCACCACCCCAGGCCAGAAGGTAAGGGACCACCCCCGGCCGTTGCCCCGGAAAATGTGGGACACGGTCCGGAAGGAGCTGGAGACAATGCTGGAAATGGGGGTTGTGGAGGAATCATCGAGCGAATGGCGCAGTGCCATCGTCTTGGTCCCGAAACCCGACGGGGCTACCCGCTTTTGTATTGACTTCCGAAAGGTTAATGCCATCTCCCGCTTCGACGCATACCCAATGCCGAGAGTGGAGGAACTGCTGGAAAGGCTCGGGGGAGCAAGGTACTTGTCAACCCTAGATTTAACCAAGGGGTACTGGCAGATCGCTCTCACACCAAATTCTCGGATGAAGACGGCCTTCTCAACACCATTCGGCCTCTTCCAATTTATAACTATGCTGTTTGGACAACATGGAGCTGCGGCTACGTTCCAGCGGCTGGTGAATAAGGTTTTACAATCGCACGACCACTATGCGGCCGCGTATATAGATGATATTGTAGTCTATAGCGACAACTGGCAGGACCATCTTCGCCACCTTGCAGGGGTGTTGCAGGCCCTCCGAGCCGCCGGCCTTACGGCTAACCCGGCGAAATGCCACCTAGGGCAAGAGGAGGTGACTTACCTGGGATATACGTTAGGCGGCAGGAAACTGACACCCCTATTTGACAAAGTGCAAGCCCTCCGAGACATCCCCGTCCCCGAGACGAAGAAACAAGTCCGCCAGTTTCTGGGCCTAGCCGGATATGACCGGCGCTTTGTGCCAGATTTTGCCTCCATTGCTGCCCCTCTGTCGGACCTGACAAAGAACGCGCAGCCTCGGCAGGTGCAGTGGTCAGAAAAGTGCAACGAAGCCTGCGAAACCTTGAAGGAACGACTCATGCAGGAACCCGTCCTGCGACACCCAGACTTTGCAAAGGAGTTTATCTTGCAGACAGATGCCTCCGAAGTAGGCCTGGGGGCGGTACTCTCCCAGGAATCGGACGGGGAGGAACATCCGATATTGTATCTGAGTCGTAAGCTGTTACCCCGAGAACAACGTTATTCCACAATAGAGAAGGAGGCCATGGCGGTGAGATGGGCCATCGACGCCCTTCGATATTATCTGTTGGGGAATAACTTCACGCTGATCACCGACCATGCCCCCCTACGGTGGATACAGACTATGAAGGATACGAACCCCCGGATTCTAAATGGTACCTCTCCCTCCAACCCTACGACTTCCGCTTATTTCACCGCCCGGGTAAGGCACACGCTAACGCGGATTTCTTTTCTAGACAGGGGGAAGGGAAAGCGGAACAACACAGGGAAGCCCTCTTAAGGGGGAGGGTGTGTGACGGGGCAGTCCCTCCCCGCACTAGCCCCAGCGGCGTCAGGCCCGTGGCTCTGACGCAGGAAGTCCCGCCCTGCTCGTACTGGGCATGCTCCAGATGCTCTGGGAGCATAAAAGGAGCGAGCTCAGCTCAGTCTGGGCCGGCGGCCGCAGGGGAAGGACGCACAGGCGGAGCTCCTGCTGAGGACCGGCCCACGCCCGGGAGGTCGGAGGGCCCGGAGATCCCCACAGCTCGGCTTCAAGCCCTACCAGGGGAGGAACCAGAGGAGACGCCGGACCCGGAGGCCGGCTGGGATTCCTGGGAAACCCCAACGTCCAGACCGGTAGGGAGCGGACCGCGAGGGGCAACGGACTGGTACCTGGCCCCTGATGAGCCTCAGCGTGTTTCGGTAGGACCCCCCCGCTGAGCCGCTATTAGGGACCGTGCTGCCCTGTAACCCGGGGCATTCCTACAAACTCTGGCCATTAGGCCGTGCTGCCCTGCAACCCAGGGCATTCATATAGACTCTGGCCATTAGGCCGTGCTGCCCTGCAACCCGGGGCGTTCATACAGACTCTGGCCATTAGGCCATGCTGCCCTGCAACCCAGGGCATTCATATAGACTCTGGCCATTAGGCCATGCTGCCCTACAACCCGGGGCCTTCATACAGACTCTGGCCATTAGGCCGTGCTGCCCTGCAACCCGGGGCCTCCATATAGACTCTGGCCGTTAGGCCGTGCTGCCCTGCAACCCGGGGCATTCATAAAGGCGCTGGGCATTAGGCCATACAGCCTAGTAAGGAGGGGCTTCGGCCCCCACCGAGGGGCCCGGACCCTCACAGGCATCCAAATCATTTTAGGCTGAGATTTCGAATACCCATTTGAGATCCAGTCATGCAGTGTGCTCCATTGTGAATGGATTGCACCCTCAGCGAGTTCGTAGATGACACTAAGCTGGGGGGAGAGGTAGATACACTGTAGGGTAGGGATAGAGTCTAGAGTGACCTAGACGAATTGGAGGATTGGGCCAAAAGAAATCTGATGAGGTTCAACAAGGACAAGTGTAGGGTCCTGCACTAAGGACGGAAGAATCCCATGCACTGCTACAGGCTGGGGACTGACTGGCTAAGCAGCAGATCTGCAGAAAAGAACCTGGAGATTACAGTGGATGAGCAGCTGGATATGAGTCAGCAGTGTGCCCTTGTTGCCAAGAAGGCTAACAGCATATTGGGCTGCATTAGTAGGAGCATTGCCAGCAGATCGAGGGAAGTGATTATTCCCCTCTATTCGGCACTGGTAAGGCCACATCTGGAGTATTGCGTCCAGTTTTGGGCCCCCTCACTACAGAAGGGATGTGGACAAATTGGAGAGAGTCCAGCGGAGGGCAACAAAAATGATCAGGGGGTTGGGGCACATGACTTACGGGGAGAGGCTGAGGGAACTGGACTTGTTTAGTCTGCAGAAGAGAAGAGTGAGGGGGGATTTGATAGCAGCCTTCAACTACCTGAAGGGCTTTCCAAAGAGGATGGAGCTCGGCTGTTCTCAGTGGTGGCAGATGACAGAACAAGGAGCAATGGTCTCAAGTTGCAGTGGGGGAGGTCTAGGTTGGATATTAGGAAACACTATTTCACTAGGAGGGTAGTGAAGCACTGGAATGGGTTACCTAGGGAGGTGGTGGAATCTCCATCCTTAGAGGTTTTTAAGGCCCGACTTGACAAAGCCCTGGCTGGGATGATTTAGTTGGTGTTGGTCCTGCTTTGAGCAGGGGGTTGGACTAGATGACCTCCTGAGGTCTCTCTTCCAACCCTAATCTTCTATGATTCTATTGCATGACAAGTCATTTGTACAAGTGATAGATATTTTTTTTAAACAAGGGCTTAGAGAAGAAGTTATTGATAAGCATTTGCTTTCAACATCCATTATAGAATTATTTTGCAACAGATCTTGGTAACTGGAATTTGGCATTACTTTGTCTTTCAGTGTAAGTAGTTTGAGGCAGTTACTTTCTGCAGAAAGCTGGGGAAAATAGCAATTTTCTTATGAGACTCGCATTATCCCAGTTTTGCACAAAGAGAAAGACAATCTTCTAAGTTGTTCCTAAGCTTCACTCCCAATCACCATTCAAAGCAAAAATTCACTTTACTTAATGTTTCCCTTTGATCATGAGAGACAGGGAATGCTCCTCCTCCCGTAGACGTTGGAGCCTTTATGTTTTATTAGAAAGGACAAACACATCGGTCCTTAGCTCAAATGGAGGACTTTGATCTTCTAGAATTATTTCTAAATAGATCACTTGCTTTGGGGAGTAGAGGACTAGATTGCTCATCACACATTAAAACATAACCTAATCTGTGTTGGGGGCAGTAAGAGGAAAGTTGCGTCTTCTTGAAAGATGCAAAGCAACAGCATATCTAGGCTTTAGTTTCCCCATCTGCAAAATGAGGATAAGAGACTCTTGAAAATCCCGTCCTCAAATGGATGTGGTTAGCATTAATTACTTAATGTTGGCAAATGGCTTTGAAGATACAAAATGCTGTTTGGAGAGAGATGGACATTAGAGCTGGGGGAGGGAGGCCTTGAGAATTTGGTTGATATGACAGGGTAACAGGGTTTCCACTCAACAGTAGTGCATTGCCTCATGTCTAGATCTGGAAAGTAGATCTTGTGGCATCGGGTGCCCCCTTCTACTCTCAGCTTGCTCTCCGACAATCTCTCTTCTGATAACTTGGCAGGAGCTGTGAAGCTGACAAGAAAGCCGGGCAGCTAGAGCTCACCTGCCCCCTGCTCCCCTGGAGAGCTGGATCCTGCTCCTAGCTGGGAGCCAGCCCCGTGGCTTTGAACTAAGCCAGGGGTAGGCAACCTTTCAGAAGTGGTGTGCCGAGTCTTCATTTATTCACTTTAATTTAAGGTTTCGCGTGCCGGTAATACATTTTAACGTTTTTTAGAAGGTCTCTCTCTATGTCTATATTGTATAACTAAACTATTGTTGTATGTAAAGTAAACAAGGTTTTCAAAATGTTTCAGAAGCTTCATTTAAAATTAAATTAAAATGCTGATCTTATTCCGCCAGCCTGCTCAGCCCGCTTCCAGCCCGGGGTTCTGTTCACCTAGGCCGGCAGTGGGCTGAGCGGGGCCTGCGGCCGGGCCGCCGTCTGGCAAGGGGCCGGCAGCCGGGACCCCAGACCTGGGGGGGGGTTCAGGGGTCAGGGCAGAGGGCTGGGGGGGGGGTAGTGTAGGGCAGAAGGCTGGGTGTGGGGGGGGAGTTCAGGGGGGTGGGGGGGTGTAGGGCAGAAGGCTGGGTGTGGGGGGGAGTTCAGAGGGCTGGGGGGTGGGGGGTGTAGGGCAGAAGGCTGGGTGTGGGGGGGAGTTCAGGGTTCAGGGCAGGGGGGTGGGGGTGTGTGGAGGCAAAAGGCTGGGGGTGGGGGGGTTTCAGGACAGAGGGCTGGGATGCTCGGCTCGTGGCGGTGCTCCCAGCCCCCTGCCCTGAGCGGCTCATGGCAGGGGGCTGGAAGGGATATGCCCTGTTCCACCCCCTACCCCAAGGGCCCGACCCTACCTCTTCTCTGTCTCCTCTACGGAGCAGCGAGCACGCTGCAGCTCAGCTCCGCTCCCCCTCCCCCTCGCAAGGGGGATCAGCTGGTCAGCGGCAGGGAGAGGGAGGGGCAGGAAAGCACCATGCTGGGGAAAGAAGCGGGGTGGGGCTGGGGGCCGGGGACTGCGGCAGGCAGCGGCGTGCCACCCAAAATCGGCTTGCATGCCGTAGGTTGCCGACCCCTGGACTAAGCTGTGAAATTGAAAAGGCTGCCCAGCTCCCAACAGGAGTGGGTGGGTGGGTGGCCAAGAAGCTGGGGCAGCTGGACCCACTCCCCAGGGGCGAGAAGTGGCTTCCCCCAGCTCCCAGTGGGGAATGCGGGAGGGGGGAGTGGCAGCCTGCCAGAGCCCGAGAGCCTGTTGGGCAGCCAGGCTCCCAGCAGAGAGCTGCCAGCGGCCCCTCTTAGGTCAGTGGAAGCGCTCCTGGTGAGGATGCGCTCCTGGTGAGGATGCGCACCACTGACAGAAGGATGGTGTGTGGACATGCACCTCCACAGTACTTACTGTGGTGGCTATAAGTCGACCTAATATAGGTTGACTTATGTTCGTAGTGTAGACATACCCTCAGGTGATGCCAGGTAACTTAATTGGCCTCTCAGGCCCTCATGAACACTATCAGGGCTGGTGTGGGGTGCACATCCCATCACAGGGAGGTCTTTGCCTGCTGAGGGAAGGTATGTGTGACTGAAAGCCTCTGCCTGTTAGGACACCAGGAGAGAGCCCATGAGTCTGGATTAGTGGCACCTTGGACCCAGAAGACAACTTTTTGGAAACAAACTAGCTTTTGTTTGTTATTTTTGCAGTAAGATGTGAACGATATTTGTAGAACATTAGCTTATCATAGAATCATAGAAGATTAGGGTTGGAAGAGACCTCAGGAGGTCATCTAGTCCAACCCCCTGCTCAAAGCAGGACCAACACCAACTAAATCATCCCAGCCAGGGCTTTGTCAAGCCGGGCCTTGAAAACCTCTAAGGATGGAGATTCCACCTTAGAGATTCCACTTATATTATGCTTCCCTCTAGTCTCTGTGCTGCAATAACCCCATAAACCTGCAAGAGCTGTGAAAAGGATAACAGAATCCTGCCACCCAGAAATAGTGACAACCATATCAAGGGATGGAAACTAACATCTTGGACGCTGCCAGTCGCCTGTCACTGAACGTTCCAGTGGGTTTGAATACTATCCCCCTAGGATTAGCTCTGTAATCATCCCATTACTGATTTATGGCATAAGCTGTCTAGCACAGAGTTGGTGGCTGTTACAGACATTTCAAATGTTGCAGCGCATTGGTGAAAAGTGAACAGTTGTCTCTGACCTGTGGTGAATTAAATGAATGCTTCCCATGTGCTAATTGAGTTGAATAAAACCAGTTAAAACAAGAGCATGAGAAAAGCAGTCGCTTTAGTAGTTTCTTACATCACATGACTAATGGAAGGGTTTTTTAAAAAATACTGCTTGTTCTTTACATAACAATTTCAAGTCCTAACCAGACCTGAAGACTGTAGGATTATGGGGAGAACTGTGGGAAATGAAAGCACACAAGCTATGTGTGCGGCAGCTGAGCAATGGGGAGGGGAAGGGGTTAGTAGCCAGACTGATTAAGTTGCTTTGTTTTTACTTTACCCATATTTAGTTCCACTGACTAACATGTTGGAGAAAGAAAGCCTTTGGTGAAGGCTCAATGCTCTTGTTAAGGTGTGAGAGCTAATAACATACATCTTCTGAAATATCCATAGTTCCTTCAGCCAAACTAGGAAAGATCAAAGCTGATGTGTGATATTTCTAAGGTTTTTTTAACAAAAAGAAAAACCCAAATGAACAAAGATCCCCGCCCCCCCAACCTTCAGACCCTCTTTAGCTGTCATACTGCAGCAAAAGGGGCAGAAGTCCAATTCTCCTCCCCCCTCCCTCTTTGCAGGTCACCTTTAACATCCCTGCTAATCCTGTAACTGACAGTCACTGACAACAGTAAAGAAGTACACAGCCTGTGTTGTTTGCATGAACAGTGTGTAACGTGTTTTAGATCTAGCATTCAGTAATTTGTAGCAATTATTTTAACATAGAATGAGGGGAATAAAGGTACTATCAGCTTCAGATTATTTCTGAGGGGTAAAATAGGAAAGCAAATAACTCCTGCTTTTGAGTTCTCTTAGCCGTTGCAGTACAAAGTAAGTTAAAGCCACAAAGCTGGCTGAAAACAGTTATGTCAGCAGTAAATAGATTGAATTAGAGCTCCAGTCTTGATCTTCATCTTTGAAATCATGACAGAAAAATGCTTTTGGAGTTCTTCAAAAACTTGCCTGCGATGCCATAGTGGCATGGACTCATTCATTTTGAATAATGGCCTTTACCCCGATGCCTTTTTTTAATCACAAAGCTGGTGAGTTACTTTGGCACTTGCACATAATTTACTTATCTTCTGTTTATCTCCTGTTTTCCCATCAATCTTGTTCTGGCTAGAAGAGTTTTTGGAATCTCTTTATTGTACTGCTGTATAACTAGCCATTCTTGGGATCTCTGTCTCCAACTTTGTATATTCATCTTAATTTTCCAAAGGGACTGTTAATTTTGTGTGCCCAGCTTGAGCTGCCATAGTAGCCTGATTTCCGGAGGGAAGGTGCACAGTAATTTCCACTCCTCTCTAAGCTGATTCAAGTTAGGTTACCCCTTTTGAAAATGGAGGCCATTATATACATATACAATCTGAAACTGGGGAGAAGAATCTGGTGATATTTATTTTCTCCCCCTATAGGAATACACAATTTAAAAATCATTTGTAAAAACCCTCACTTCTTGCATTGCCTACAAATAGGAACTATGGTAGAGGAACTCCTTGTGCAACAGGAGCAGTGAGGGAGACGATCTGGCTATACATAACATTTCAGAAAGAATTTCTCCTTGTCAGTTACTATTTGTGGACACTGCAGGAGAAGTGAATGTTTCTAAATGATTTGGATAAGGAGCAGGGAGATGGGCTTGGCATCCTGAGATTCTGAGGTCATTCTGTGCATAGGAGCAGTGTGGAAAAAGGCACAGAGATGGGAGAAGTAGAAATAACTGGATGTCAGTGTTGACATGGTTTCTAGAATGGTGGAGTTGGAGGGGATGCAATAGGAGACCAGGTCCTAGATGTTGGCTGGGACACAGCTGTGCATGATCTCAAAGAGAAGGGATCGAAACTTGATATGTTGGCCAGACTCAAAGAATAGTGGGGGACATGGTTTGATCCAAATGTGGGAGCGACCACTTTAGCAGCAGTGTGTGGAGTGTGGCTGAGCTGTGTTGTTAATTTTGGTATCTAAGAAGCACATGAGGTTTCAGGATCTACATGAGTAAGTTTTTATATATGAGTTGTATTGTCTTGATCCCTTCAACCTGACATGTGAAGCCACAAATGTGTATATGGGGATTATGGTTATTGTATGGCTGGGGACTGGAATGCATTATGGATGTGAGGAAAAGCTTTTCTACAGTTCCACGCCATATTTGCATAGCTGGCATTTACATTGCTTCCCACTAAATAATGTATAGTGCAAGCCCCAGTCATAGCAGCATATAGTCAGAAGGAAGAAATTGCTGGAGTATTGGACACACAGGACTCTGTTCCTCACTGTGTACCCCATTGCCTTCTGAAAGAAGCATTCCTGTTTGCAGTTAGAGTAGGGTGGGATGTATACACATCCAGACAAGTTTATATATATTCTAAATCATTATATCTTTAGCAAACCAATGTTCTACCTGTAAATGTCAATCTATAAGGTGACTATGATGAATGTGTACTACATAAAAAGTGGCACCTGGTATGTGATTGGGTAGCCTTCATTATTCAGACCAAACAGGCTTTAAAAATTGCACCTTATATGTTGCACAGATGACTAAATGGGACTTGATTTTCTTTTCTTTTTTTCCCCCTCCCCAGTTGTTGCAGTTACTGGAGTCTGAAACCTCTCGATTAGAAGCCTTTCTGGAATGGAAACGACTGGAACCAGTTTATTGGCACTGGATGGTAATGAATCAAACTAAATATTAAGGGTGCAGTTTTCCTACATCTAACAAACAACTGGCTTCTCCTCAAACATCCTTCCCATATATGTGTGTAACCCCTTTGGGGTTTAGAGAGCATGGCCCCTTTAAATCTTTTTTCCTAGGGGGGAGGAGGAGAGTAAGAAAAAAGGAGGGAAACTCCAGGGGGCAGGCTGGAGCTCCAGGGAGAGAGAGAGAGCAGCCGGGAGGCCCTGAAAAAGGAAGCAGAGAGAACCTGCCGGAAGCCTGAGAAGGACAGGGCCGATCGGGGACAGCCCAGGACAGGAGCCAGGAGGAGCACTGTGCCAGGGAGGAATTGCCCGAGAAGGACAGGCCGGAGCTGGACCCAGTATCACGGCTGCCCAGAGCTGCATGGGGCTGTGAGTACTGGGGCTTGGGACTCTGCATTGGGAACAAGGAGGGAGGTTGCTAGCTAGTTAAGTGGGGAGGTGGTCGCTCTGTGTGGCTTTGCAGAGAGCGGCAGAAGAGGGCACCGCAGGGGTTTGTTGGGGGAAAGTTCACTGGCGCCGAAGACGACCAGGAGCACCCAAGACTCACCCCTGGACTGGAACTTTGCTGAGGACTCCTGAACTCTGTGTGCAGACACATTGCTCAGTGTCTGCCCTTTCACACTGTGCTACCACTGGGCCTGTGGGGCCTGGGTTTGAATGCAACCCTGTACCCCAAACAGCCACCTCCCCACTTAACTAGCTAGCAACCTCCCTCCTTGTTCCCAATGCAGAGTCCCAAGCCTCAGTACTCACAGCCCCATGCAGCTCTGGGCAGCCGTGATACTGGGTCCAGCTCCGGCCTGTCCTTCTCGGGCAATTCCTCCCTGGCACAGTGCTCCTCCTGGCTCCTGTCCTGGGCTGTCCCCGATAGGCCCTGTCCTTCCCAGGCTTCAGGCAGGTTCTCTCTGCTTCCTTTTTCAGGGCCTCCCGGCTGCTCTCTCCCTCTCCCTGGAGCTCCAGGCTGCCCCCTGGAGTTTCCCTCCTTTTTTCTTACTCTCCCCCTCCCCCCTAGGAAAAAAGATTTAAAGGGGCCATGCTCTCTAAACCCCAAAGGGGTTACATGTGGAAAAGTGAATGTTGTCAACAACCTCTAGAAGATGAGGCCAGTTAAATTAAAGGACATATTCTTAGATCTCCCTCATCATTCTAGCCTCTGTTGTATGACTTACTCAGATAAGTTAAGAAACTGGAGGGAAGAGAAGCTGAATTCAGGCATCTACAGTTATCACAAATGGAAATGCCTGATCTTTTATGTTTAAGAAAACATAGCAGTCACACATTTTGTTATAAATTAAATGGCTAGTCAGAAGAGGAACTTTAAGTTTTATTACAGACTCAAAGACAACTAAATTTGTAAGCAGTTGAAATTTCAAACAACTTCATTTTTCCAGCCAGACAGTGTGTTGAAATTGCAGATTTCCCCTTGAACTGTGTTGAATGATCATAAGAAAATCAATAAGCCTTCCTCTGTGCATCTTATGACTTCTATACATCTCACTTCTGTATTAAACTTTCACCCATTTACAGCTGCTGAAAATAATTCTTAAAAAACAGCAATTTAACAAAATGAGTTTACATAATTTGTAGAAGCAGGACCATTAATTGCCAGTGTACCTTGTTCTATACAGAGAGCAAAATAAAGGAGTAGAAAATCACCTAACCTGTCTTGAAAAATATTTAAAAACCCACTAGCATGTGTGTGTTGTTAGCAAAGGTGATTGTTTCTATAATAGCTGGTGCTTTATTTATCTCTATTATTGTGCTGCTCTGAAAAGTATCAGCATCAGGATGGGCACAGATCCAGAATCATACAAGCAAGTGTTCAGATCAGGCAAATTGTAACTGCAGTTGCTATGGAGTTTTGATCTACTCACCAGGGGCCTGCTGCTGTGAGGCGCTGAGCTGGTTGTGGAGGGTACTGTGAACATCATAGGATGGGCTCAGCACCTCTCTGGATGAGGTCCTGAATAAATACTGGCCAATAGTACATTGTTATTTGAGAATCTAACACACTATCATTCCTAATTGGAAATGTGTATTTTCTCTCAGACTGTGGGATCAATTTCTGTTTTCTTTCCTTTCTGTTTTTGTTGTTCTTGAATGCTGTAGAACATACTAAAGAGCCCAGATAAGGTGTATTTTGACCCATGTTGTAACTATCTAGCAGAATTATCATAAGAACTTTTTGCATTAGAAAAAGGTTGTCTGGTTCAGAAAACAAGTGCTTCTATGTTTCTTAATTCCACGCTACTGTGGTTTTCATTTGACCCCTCCATTTTCCCCTTAAGAAGCAAGCCAAAGTGTCACTTTACTTGCTTCAGCTACTTTTCCTGCTGAATTTTCCCCATATGTTTATCACCGCTTGCATGGGATACTTCTATCTGATTTCCTGTTTACTCTTGTGTATAGTTTTCTCAACTTTTAGATTACATCCTCTAGTTTTTTAAATCATCATCAGTATAAAAAATATATTTCTATCAACTGTATCAATCCCTTTCATATTTTGGAGGCCACCTTTTACCAGTGAGTATAAACTCAGATTCCTTAACCTTTCTTTATCATGGTTCCAACTAGTATAATCTGTGCTGTCAGCCCCTTTCTGTGAAGTGTGCAGAACTGCACCTATTATCTCTACAGGGTCTACATACCTTAGGACTAGGCTAACAATCTCACTGCCTTGATTTATATTCAGTCCGTCTGCTATTATAACTCTTTAGTTCTTTGAGATGATCTCTGCACATTCACACTCTGGGGATGTACAGAGGTCATCTCCAAGAACTCCAGTTACAGGTGAATAACCTTCCTTTTCTGATTTCTCCTTTTTACTGTGGCTGTGTGCTGAGCTGATGGACTGAATGGTTCCCTCACAGTACCTGCAGCTCTTCTGATCACTGTGGGGAATGGTAATTACATTTAGTTCAGATTCCCGGAACTGCTTCCTTACTCCCAGATTATTTAATATTTTTACAATGAATGCCTCTGCTCTCCAGTCATCTAGACCAGCCAAGTCTCTTGGATTCTGGCTGTCACATTCCTCTTTCCTTTCTTTGTCTCCAGGCTTTATCTCATCTGCCAACTTGAAGACCTTATTTTCAGAACCCTTGAACTCCCAAGCATGGAGGCAGAAGCCCTATGAGAAAGGTCTGGAGTACACTCCATTTCAACAAAAATATATTCTATTCTCTTTGTCTCTTGCTCTAGTACAGTTTTCTACCCAGCCCCTTACACCTTTCAACTTACCGTTTTAGGTTTATTTATCTTTCTAATGTAACCAGTCATTAGCAGATTTATATATTGAGCTCACCAGCATGCTCTAAGCATGTGGAGTCCAGAACATCACCAAGACTGTGGTCCCAGTTAATGACTGGAGTGCAGGAGGTAAGTTTCTTCTTGTCCCCATCAGTATCACCTCTGTCTTGCCAGTGTCCAGCTTTCAGCAACTGCTCTTAGTCCAGATGCTGTTTTTGGCCAGGCACTGAGAAAACTGGAGGGGGCAAATGCAAACAGCATGCCAGATAGAACCATCAGCCAGCATATAATGCTGTGTCATATTCCAGAGGGACATCTACAGAATCTTGGATGACAAGAGGAAGTCATCCACCAGAACAACCACTGTTGTCTTGGTTTTTTTGCCCTGGCCTGAAATGTTGAGAAGGATCTAGGATGCTGGCAACTGGTAGATCAAGTTGAAGTCAGTTCTTTGCCAGCTTCTCAGACAGCTTTCTCAAAAACAGTGGGCAGTGTTTTGTGATATTATGGGGGTTGCATGTTAGTACCTTAAGTGTTGGCTGGAGTGATAGATTCCCTTCTTCACAGGAGATGTTGATTATCCCTGTAATCAGGAATACTAGATGTTTTCAACCCTTTCATTGGCCAGGACTGGCCTGCATTAGGGTGGCAGGTGGTGGCCTGGACTGTGTTTTGACTTCAGGAACATCTTGTTGTCTGAGTGGGATGAATTCTTAGAAGTAGGGTGGTGTTGGTCCAGTGCTCATCTTGCTGAACTTGGTGTCCCCAGAGTCTGTCCTGATGCAAGGGATCTTTGAGAAATGGTTTGGTAGTTCCTTGCAGCACAGTGAGCATGGCTGAGTTCTGTGACCAGATGGAAGCAGTCTGTGAGTTACGGGACTGTGACAGAAGAGAAGTTGGTCTCTTTCCATTTTTAATGGTAATGACAGAAGTCTGTAAGGATTCCTTGTGCTGAAGTCTCTCTGTGACAGCTAGCATTCTGTGTTTGCCTTCATCAATGTTTGAGCCTGCTTTCTTCCTGATTTTTCTGTGAGAACCATGCAAGTCCAAGGAGGAATGTCCTTCCTTTGCAGAGCATTGATAGCAGAAGTCTGAGCCTGGTTGTCATGCCTTAATAATTCTTATGCCCCTTGGCTTCTAAATTCAGTAGAGTTCTCTGAGGAAATATCTGGAATTTGGCAGGGTCCAGATTAGGACTTAGGCAGGATATCCTAAATTGTTGTAGTGGGCCTAACAGAAATACAATGTAATGATTTTCACAAATGGAAATTTACATAAATTTGTGTGTAGTCTAAGCAAAGGTTGTACATGTATGAGACATCAAACACATTCTTGGGTGTTGTAAAATAATAATAGAAGGCTTAGAATGGGAAGAGGAGTTGGAGAAGTAGTTCTAATGAAACAAGTGTATTTTCTAATCGTTATAGAGCACAATTTTGAGAAGCGCAGTCAGGAAAGTAACTGAAATACTTTCCTCATGGATTAATAATAATAATAATAATATATGGAGATATACCTATCTCATAGAGCTGGAAGAGACCCCGAAAGGTCATTGAGTCCAGCCCCCTGCCTTCACTAGCAGGACCAATTTTGCCCCAGATCCCTAAGTGGCCCCCTCAAGGATTGAACTCAGAACCCTGGGTTTAGCAGGCCAATGCTCAAACCACTGAGCTATCCCCCCCAATGGACAACCTACCTAATTGTCAATTACTGAGGGACAATCCTCACTCATTGATATATTTTGCTTTCCACAACCAAATCTCTGTACAACTTTTCATGAGTGATGTACCAGAGTATTTGGATTCTAATATCTAAACTGTATTGTTAAATCTATTCACCGAAATTTGGGTTATTGCTGATTATGTACTCTGTGTATCATATGACTTTTAAAAACAAACTTTGTATTTGTGGATAATCTAAGCACTATACCCAGATGTACAGACACTCGTTTCTCAACCTATGTATTATATAATTTTTTTAACATTAGCTTTAATACAATTTTTAAATAGAGACGCTAACTTGATCCACTTTGTTCTAGTAGAGAAGAACTGAAAGTATGAGACTAATAGGAAATCTTAGTATCAGTGACACGTGGCGAGCAATAGGTTTACAGGACATAGCCCTCCAAAGGGATTAGGTTCAAAAAAGTATATTGTGAGGAATTAAACAAGTTAGTGAGCATGGAGCAATGGGAGGAGGAAGTGTTATAACTCACAAGTGTGGAAGATGATTGGAGCATTTTAAAAAGCACTATGATCAAGGGGCAACAGACTAAACTTCCCCAGAAATGGAGAATTCTTGGAATAAGTGACCACTTAGGGTATGTCTACACTGCAGTTAGACACCTGTGGCTGGCCTGCGCCAGCTGACTCTGGCTCATGGGGCTCAGCATTAAAGGGCTATTTAATTGCTGTGTAGACATTTGGACTGGGGCTGCAGTCCAAGCTCTAGGACTTTCCTACCTCACAGGGTCAAGCCCAAACGTCTACACCAGGGGTCTCAAACACGCGGCCCGCGGGCCGCATGCGGCCCGCAGGGCTATCGCATGCAGCCCGCGAGCTCCTCCCAGCCCCCCCGCCCACGTTTACCTGGCCGACCAGCACCGGGGGCAGGGCAGGCTCCCTGCTTGCTTGCCCTGCCGCCGCGTCGCACCAGGAAGCAGCTGGAACCTGGGGGAGGAGGGGCGCAGGGGTGTGTGTGGCTGTTGCTTCAGGCACCGCCCCCAGCAGCTCCCATTGGCCACAGTTCCCCATTCCCGGCCAATGGGAACTGCTGGGGGCGGTGCCTGAAGCAACAGCCACACACACCCCTGCGCCCCTCCTCCCCCAGGTTCCAGCTGCTTCCTGGTGCG
>QXTE01000417.1:614872-643027 GCA_003942145.1 Platysternon megacephalum
AGGAGGGGCGCAGGGGTGTGTGTGGCTGTTGCTTCAGGCACCGCCCCCAGCAGCTCCCATTGGCCACAGTTCCCCATTCCCGGCCAATGGGAACTGCTGGGGGCGGTGCCTGAAGCAACAGCCACACACCCCCCTGTGCCCCTCCTCCCCCAGGTTCCAGCTGCTTCCTGGTGCGACGCAGGGGCAGGGCAAGCAAGCAGGGAGCCTGCCCTGCCCCCGGTGCGGGTCGGGCCGGAGCCCGCCCCCCGCACTCCTCCTGCACCCCGACCCCCTGCGCTGAGTCCCCTGCCGCACCCCGACCCCCTGCTCTGAGCCCCCACCGCACCCCACACCCCTCCTGTGCCCCCTGGGGGCAGGGAGGGGGCAGAGTTGGGGTGGGGATTTCGGGGAAGGGGTTGGAATGGGGGCAGGGAAGGGGTGGGAAGAGGCGGGGCAGGGGCAGGGCCTCATGGAAGGGGTGGAGTGGGGGCGGGGCCGAGGGCGGCGGGGGGTGGGGGAGGTGTCAGTAAATGCGGCCCTCGGCCCAATGTACTAGTCCTCATGTGGCCCTCGAGGTCATTTGAGTTTGAGACTCCTGGTTTACACCTCAGTTGAACAACCCCTTAGCCCAAGCCCACTGGCATGGGCCAGCCATGGGTTTTTAATTGACATACCCTCTTGCAGGGCTGCTCAAAGTCGTGAACCTAGAAATGAAACTGTCCTGGAAATGAAGAAAGGGGGAGGGAACTAAATGAGACTATGCAGTGTCAGTTAAGGCTTGTAGGGGCAAGAAAAGGGCAGCAAAATGTGTTAATGCTGCCAAAGGGTTTAAGAATGGCTGTTACAAATCTATCAGTATAAAAATGCTAGAGAGGAACTAGGCTCATTCAGTAGTGAGGGAGATTAAATTAATTAGGTTTCTAAAATAGCTCTGCTACTGAATGCTTTCTAAAATTCTAGTATGACAAATGGGAGGTGGGGTGGACTATAGAATATGGATAATTAGCCATGAGAAATGAGGAGCTGTTGATAAAAAATGTTAAATTTGGGAAAGGGGGCTGTAAAAAAAGTAACTATATATAAATCAGCATGTCTAGATTACTTAAAATTTGACTCGATAAAGCCCTGTCTTAGAATTTTGCCTTAAATATTTAAATACTGAACTCCCAATCTTTGGGAAAAATAGTAGTGTGTGATTGTGTAATTAAAGACCATACCAAACAAATAGGTCGTCTTATCACTAAATCAAAGATGGAAATTATGAAAATGAATTTACCTACTGATGATTTTATATGCACCTCTACCTTGATATAACGCTGTCCTTGGGAGTCAAAAAATCTTACCGCATTATAGGTGAAACCGCGTTATATCGAACTTGCTTTGATCCTCCGGAGTGCGCAGCCCCGCCCCCCCCAGAGCACTGCTTTACCGCGTTATATCCGAATTCGTGTTATATCGGGTCGCGTTATATCGGGGTAGAGGTGTACTTGGAAGGAGAAACCTTGAAAACTGTTAATAAATTTAATTATATGGGTAGCATAATTCGTGATACTGATAACAGCATAGGTGAAGCAAGTGCTGTATTTAAAAAACTTAACACAGGATGAAAGTCCAATATGATTAGCAAAAACACCAAACTTAAAATCTTTAGAAGCTATGTCCTAAACATCCTCCAACATGGAGTAGAGTCCTGGAAAAATAAGACAAACCAGCACAAACTTAACAGCTTTCAATGTAAGTGTCTGCATAGAATATTCAAAGTAAAAGGGACTGATAAAATAAGTAATGAAAAAGCACTAGAACGGGCATCATTACCTACAACAATACAAGAAGGGGTGTAATCAGGAAGGCCAAAACACAACTGGAGTTGCAGTAAGCAAGAGATGTGAAGGGTAACAAGAAGGGTTTCTACAAGTATGTTAGTAACAAGAATTGCGTCCAGCTTTGTGCCCCCCACTACAGAAAGGATGTGGACAAATCGGAGAGAGTCCAGCGGAGGGCAGTGAAAATGATCAGGGGATTGGGGCACATGACTTACAAGGAGAGGCAGAGGGAACTGGGCTTGTTTAGTCTGCAGAAGAGAAGAGTGAGGGGGGATTTGATAGCAGCCTTCAGCTACCTGAAGGGGGGTTCCAAAGAGGATGGAGCTCGGCTGTTCTCGGTGGTGGCAGATGACAGAACAAGGAGCAGTGGTCTCAAGTTGCAGTGGGGGAGGTCTAGGTTGGATATTAGGAAACACTATTTCACTGGGAGGGTGGCGAAGCACTGGAATGGGTTACCTAGGGAGAATCATAGAATATCAGGGTTGGAAGGGACCTCAGGAGGTCATCTAGTCCAACCCTCTGCTCAAAGCAGGACCTAATCACCAACTAAATCATCCCAGCCAGGGCTTTGTCAAGACTGACCTTAAAAAACCTCTAAGGAAGGAGATTCCACCACCTCCCTAGTAACCCATTCCAGTGCTTCACCACCCTCCTAGTGAAAAGTTTTTCCTAATATCCTATGTGGTGGAGGTGGATTCTCCATCCTTAGAGGTTTTTAAGACCCGGCTTCGCAAAGCCCTGGCTGGGATGATTTAGTTGGTGTTGGTCCTGCTTTGAGCAGGGGGTTGGACTAGATGACCTCCTGAGGTCTCGTCCAACCCTAATCTTTTGTGATTCTAAGTGGTCCAGAAGAAGAGCTGGACATATTTGGCACATCTTTTAAGAATGCCAGATTATAGGCTACCTAAAAAATCATTTCTTTGGTGACCCCAATGGAAGAGATGGATAGGCCAGCCTAGAGCACTGGTGTGCAAACTTTTCCAATCGCACCTTCCCTTATCCTTAACAGAGTCTGTCCGTGCCCCGCCTCCATTACTGCACAGCCAAGGCTTCCTCAGCAGTGGGCTGCTTCTACCTTGCAGCCAGGCTGCATTGGTAGGGCAGGGACAATACCTGGCCTCTGCCTCTCCTCCCTCAGGTTTTCAGGGTGGGGGAAGGTATGTGCGATGGTCTCTGGGGGTGGAGCCAGCACTGGGAGCGGAGGCTGCTGGGAGCGGAAATCAGTGTGGCACACTGACCTGTAGGCTGGGTTACCTTGGGGGAGGGAGAGCTCAGTGGTTTGAGCATTGGCCTGCTAAACCCAGGGTTGTGAGTTCAATCCTTGAGGGGGCCATTTAGGGATCTGGGGCAAAAAAAACCCTGTCAGGAACAGTCCTTGGTCCTGCTAGTGAAGGCAGGGGACTGGACTTAATGACCTTTCAAGGTCCCTTCCAGTTCTATGAGATAGGTATATCTCCATATATATATATATATATATATATACCCACTGAGGTGAGTAAGAGGGGTGAAGATGGTGCTCCCTGGCTGGCCTGGGCCCCGCTGTGCGGGGCTGGCACCAGCTGCCTAGCATTGATGCTTGCCCTCTGAACGTTCCTCTGCCCCCTTGGGGTCGCACTCCACAGTTTGCCCACCACTTCCCTAGAGCACACTCTGTAGCACATTAATGGCTGAAGCAGCATCATTATGTTTGAATATAAAAGACCTGGAAAAACAAGCCCAGGTTTCATTGGTGGATTTTAGCAACCTGGTTTGGTGCTAATTGGGTTCAGCAGTTACCAAGGTGTTTCTAATCTCCGTATAGCAGGTCTGAAGGACTCGCCCACAAGCCTCTCTCTAATCTGTCCATCCTTCATAGAATGCAGTACTAATCCCCAAAGTATCTTCATGCTCCACACAGCAAAACACAAGGCACATAAGATCCAAGTGGGCTCTGATTAAGCCTCTCACACTTTTCATTTCCTCCTGCTTCAGCAGCTGAGTTTTTACATTTCTGTAACAAAATAGCGGTGCAGTGAACTCCTCTATGTGCATGCATACTGACTGCATTCATTTTCAGTGTGCAGCTAGCTAGCAGCTTGGAGAATTTTCCACTGCCACATCTCAGCTCTTCGTTTTCACATGTTTGTAACGTTGTTTTAAAATAACTTTTTAAATGGAACAAAGCAGATATTATTACAAAATGCAGATATTAGTAAGATATTATTGGACAGCATTACTAAAATTAGTTATTAATGACTATTTCCATGTCAACTTGGAAAATTCAGATTTCAATCACTTTTGAGTTAAATATCAAAGGACAAATGGGGTCTTTTTTTAAAGAACAGGACAAATAAACTTTTTTTTTTTTTTTTTTACCCTTTCAGCACTTAAAAATGCCTGAAAGGATTTTTGCTGTCAAACAGAGACCAAGCATGGAAAACGTCAACCCTAAAATTTTAATGTAAATGTCATTTCATAGTCTATATAGCCTTGTCACACCTAAGGTACAGTACAGACACCTCATTTCAAATGTTTGCAGCTTTTCTGCAGTTGGTTTGTCAGTACTCTTGTGTCACAATTGTCACCTTTCTTAAAGAGTGCTACTCTGGTTGAGTGTTCCCAGCATTCAGATACTTCAACCTTCCTCCAATTGAGGTTGCACAGTTTGCAAAGGAGCATGACCGTGTCTTTTTCACCATGTTTTAACAGTTCAGGCGGTATACCATCTGGACCAGGTGCCTTGTTGTTTTTCAGAGGCATGATTGTGGCTTCAGTTTCTGCTTCCACTATATGTTCTTCGTTGTTGTCTTTGCAGTTGATGGTCTCAGGGGAAAGTTGTGTCCATTTGACTTTTCATGTTCAGTAGCTGATGAAAATATTCTTACGTGTTAACTTGGTTGATAAGTAATCTAACTTCCTGAAAAAGTCCTCTTATGTTCCTTTTTTTAAAGTGTTTTTCAAGCTGTTAGCCTTTTCTCTGAAGCCACTCAGTTGTAGTCTTTTGGAGCGTTCCTTTTAGTTCCTTGTTGAGCTTTCTGCATTTGTTTTTCTACTGAGGGTAGTCTTCAGTTTTCAGAAGTTCTTGATAGGTTTTGGGGTTTGCAAAGGTTGAGTCCGGTGGCATCTTAAAGGTTGAGTGGATTTCCTCCTAGCAGATCTTGCTGGTGGGTCAGAACTGGCAGGGCCAACCCCATGGTACCTTAAGTGGGAGTGGGGGATCAGACCAGGCCACAATTCCAATATCTTACTCCAGTCTTCTCATGGGGCAACACGGGCACCTTCAATGGGTAACTAATAGGAGGGGCTGCCTAAACTTGAGGTGGCTGGGAGTCTAGGTACTCTCTTAAGCCAAGAAACTGACAAAATGAGCAAAAATCAAAACAACACCCCTATTGGTTCAGATGATGCCAGCCTAAAAAGGTCCATGCCAGCAGTTTGGGAACTTTGGCGGTTGTGAAAAGTTTGCTAGGAAAGAACAGATTGCACAGTACCAAAATGAATGTACATCGTGTCAAAGTTAGAATCAAGACTCACAGTTTTTAGTTATAGACCACTCTGTTTTATTAGCGCAGCGCTGTGCTAATACATTCAGATAATGTGAGCACCATATAAGACTCAGACTGTCTTATTTATACAGATAAAAAGGGGGGTGAACTTAACAAGAAAACAAAGGAAGCAAAGCTGATAAGTTTTCCTGGGGCCAGACACACATCTTATTTCCTTATTAACTCTTAGCAATCTTTTGCTAATGTCCCACCATTAGCTTAGGTGCGACTCATTGTTCTATATCTTAATGTTTCTCTTCCTGACAACTATATTTCAACATTCCTCATTCCTGCTTAAAGGAACATACAGCATTTCTTTAATCCATTCTATTTTTACAATATAATTCATTCTACTTTCACAATCCCTCCTTTTGGTCAAGCTACGCAATGACCAACAATTACTGGGTTCCACATATTAACCGTTCTTTATCTCTTTGTTCATCAGCGATATTCAAAATCATCATATTAGCACTCTGTTTTGGGGCAGTCACCTGGGTGACCTGCCTTGCACAATTCTGGATACAACAGGAGATTAACTGAAAACATACAAAAATCATTAGGATTCCAAACAGGATAGTCAGGGCTCCCTGAAACAACCAGTTTTCTATGCCAGAGAAATTGAACAGGTTACTTAGCCACTTTTATAAAGAACTCGGCTTTTCATAGGGAAGATATGCGATTTGTTCTAAGTGGCTAGCGCGATCTATTACCTCATTGGTGTTGTTAGGTATAAACACATAACATTCTTTTCCAATGAGAGCACAGGTCCCTCCTTTGGCCGCCAGCACTATGTCCAATGCATGACGGTTTTGGAGGGCCATCTGTCGGATCGCCCCTGTTTCTTTGGCCAGGGCTTTTAAACTTTCTCCGGTTTTATTTGCCATTATTTCAACTACTGCTTGTAACTTTAGGAGTCTTTTTGCATGGCATTGAAAGATTGTATTGTTTTCACTAAGATTATTGTAGGGGGAACATGAGATTGATTTTTCTGTTTGATTTCAGGTCGAGAAAAAATTCATATCCCCATACCCGGCCCGCCACTCTTTTAGTTTTGTTCGAATAATTCCACACACCATTGGCCACAATATGCTGAAGGCAACGACTTTTTCCCAGATCCAGCCTTGTCCCATTACACACCCAACACCAATGACCTTTTCCCTCCACCACACTTATTCATTTAGTTACATTTATTCCCACTGCTTCCCAAGTGTCATTGTTGTTCCATGTTTTGTTAAACGGACGAGGTCCTCCAGTGAGGTCTGGGGAATTGAGTGGGATTGCCAGGACAGGAACACCAGCTTGAGAGTGGGCTGGGATGTGGCTGCAGACCCAGCAATTAGAAATATTAAGGGTCTGAGCTATCCACACTTGCTGCTGGATAAAAGAATTGTTATTGTGGGCTCCCCAGACCTTAAGACACCAGCAGCCGAGGAACAGGCACCACCAGAGGCACATGTTGGAGGCAAGGCCCTTCTGGTTCTGACAACCTCAACTGAGGGAACCGCAGTCACGGTTTTATGTCCACCAGGCAGCAGGCGCTAGGCTCGCTACTGCTCCTTCTCGGGCCTTGCTTTAGGTCGTCGTCTGCTTCTGGCAACCCTTACGAGAGCGTAGATTGTAAGGTATTGCAGGCTGTTCCTCTACGTCTTCTTCTGGAGTCAAAATTGACTCTGCGCGGTTCTGAGGTGATGATTGGTTCGCCGGGGAGGGTGTCTTCTTACACTGCGAAGCATGTATCCACGCTGCGATGCCAGATAGTTTAACAGCTGTCTGGGTAGTAAGCAGTACCTGATGAGGACCCTTCCACCGGGGTTCCAAGGCGTGTTTTCGATGATGGTGCCGCACGTAGACCCAATCACCTGACTCGAGGTCGTGGCAAGCGTCAGAGGTGGGTTCCGTCGGCCAGGCGGCTCGAACCTGTGAATGGAAGTGACTTACGGCTTGCATTAATCCCTTGCAATATTGAAGGAGCGTACTGTGAGTCAAGTTCAAGTCTGGGACTGGAGTAATGGTAGCCATAGCTCGCATAGGGCGTCCCATAACAATTTCAAAAGGACTCAATTTATGCCTTTGGGATGGAGTGGATCGCATTTCCATAAGGGCTAGTGGTAAAGCTGCTGGCCAGCTTAACCCTGTGGAGTCACAAATCTTAGCAAGCTTATTCTTAAGTACACCATTTCGCCTTTCCACAGCACCTGCACTTTGTGGGTGGTAGGGACAGTGCAGCAGGTGTGTGATATGTAATATACGATCCAGGTGTTGAACGATTTGTCCGGTAAAATGTGTACCCCGGTCACTGGACAGAGTGGCAGGAATTCCCTTGGCAGGCATAATATGATTTAACAAACATTTGGCAACAGACAGTGAGTCAGCCTTGCGACAAGGAAAGGCTTCAATCCAACCAGAAAATAAACATACCATAACCAAAATAAATTCATATCGTTGACACTTAGGCATTTGTACAAAATCAAGTTGCCAATGCAAGAATGGTGCTTGGGGCAGGCCCCAGAATCCCTGAGCCACTTTTACAGATTTACCAATATTATGGCTTTGGCAAGTGGTACAGGTGGCACAGTGGCGGGCTGCAAAAGAGCTGAAATGGGGGGCCCACCATCCTGCCTTAGTTACAGCAGAGACCATCCCCTCCTTTCCGACATGCGAAACACCGTGTAGCAGGTTGGCCAGAGACGGGTAGAGTGAAAAGGGGGCCACAAAGGCGCCAGTAGGCGAATGCCAAAGGGAATCAGGATGTAGAGAGCAACCTTGGGCAACCCAGGAGTTTTTCTCGGCTTCTGGGGCAGAGTCTTGGAGCAGGGTGAGGTTAGTGAGGGACGGCGGTGGTATAGAAACATAAAGGGAACCCAGAAATGCATCTGGGGAAGGTTCTATGGCAGCAGCATGTTTAGCAGAGGCGCCAGCAAATGCGTTACCCTTAGCAACATCAGTATCTGCCATCGAGTGGCCAGGGCACTTAACAATAGCTAGGGCAGACGGAAGTAAAACTGCATACAGGAGAGCGGCGATGTAGGGGCCATTTTTAATAGGGGTACCGGGGGAGGTAAGGAAACCCCGAGCTTGCCAGATGGTGCCAAAGTCATGTACAACCCCAAAAGCATAGCGGGAGTTAGTGTAAATGGTGGCGGAGCGTCCCTCCGCCAAAAAGCAGGCACGGGTGAGGGCAACTAATTCGGCAACTTGCGCTGAGGTTACAGAAGGTAAAGGCGCAGCTTCTAGGGTTTCAGAGAGTGACACTACAGCGTATCCTGCAAGGAGATGACCTTGGTCGTCTCGAAAACAGGAACCATCAGTAAACAAAACAAGGTCAGAGTTAGGGAGAGGGGCATCAGAGAGGTCAGGGCGCGGGACGGTGACAGCAGAGACAGTTGCAAGGCAGTCGTGGGGATCACCGTCATTAGACAAGGGAAGGAGAGTGGCAGGGTTTAACTGAGAACAACGCTTCACGGTAATATACGAAGCTGACAGCAGTAAAAGTTCATATCTGGTAAGGCGAGCGGAGGAGAGGTGGCCTGTGTTACGTTGTAACAGCAGGGTTTCCACAGAGTGAGGTACCATGAGGGTAAGAGGAGAGCGGAGGACAAGGGATTCGGACATTTCGACTAGGCGCGCTGCGGCAGCCACAGCACGCAGGCAGGGGGGCAAGCCTCGGGCCACAGGGTCCAAAGTGGCAGAGAAATAAGCCACTGGGCGGTTCTTGTCTCCGTGCACCTGAGTGAGAACTCCAAGTGCACACCCAGATTGTTCGTGGCAGAAAAGCGTAAAAGGCTTAGAATAGTCAGGCAGCCCTAAAGCGGGGGCAGAAGCCAAACCCTGTTTGAGGGAAACAAAGGCAGAGTCGGCTTCAGGGGGCCACGGCATGGGGTCAGGCACAGAGACTCGAGTGAGTTCCTGGAGAGGTTTTGCAAGGGATGCATATTGGGGAATCCATTGCCTGCAAAATCCAGCCATGCCCAAAAACTTTCGGACCTGGCGTGGGGAGCGGGGTCGGGGAAAGCTGAGGATAGCCTGGACGCGGGCGGGAGAAAGTGTACGGGAACCCTGGGAGAGGAGAAAACCAAGGTATGTGACAGAGGCTTGACAGAGCTGTAGTTTAGAGCGAGAAGCCTTGTGACCCTTCTTTGCTAGGGCAGTCAGGAGCACTAAAGAATCAGTTTCTGAGGCAAACAACGAAGGGGAACAGAGGAGTAGATCATTTACAGGAAAGGGAGAGAAAGATCATTAATAGTCAAAACACACTCACCCATGGGAGTGAGAGGTAGTAAAGGAGCTAAAATTTCCTGAGGTTCCCCGGCGTCCCGTCATTGTTGTGGGACAAAGTAAGGCTGGGGACTGACTGGCTGTGCCGGCAAGGGGCCTAGCTGGTTATTTACAGAGTTATCAGGCCGGCTTGGACATTCGTTCTTCCAATGTCCGGGCTGCTTACAGTAATTACAAACATCCCCATAACCCGAAAATCCAGTTCCTCGGCCCCTCCCTCGACCACGTCCCTGTCCCTGGTATTTTCCCCGTCCCCGGTACTGTTTGCCCTGTCCTGAATAATGCTGTATTTGCAGGGCCATTAACTGTTGAGCTGATTGTTCCTCCTTTCCTTTTAAAGTACGTTGGCAGTGCTCTGCCACTGTTTGCAATTTGTCCATGGTTTCGGTCTCCCACCCAACACTTATTCGTTTTAGCATGTTGCCAACAGCAGGTAGGAGGCCATTAACAAACGCATTAGCCAGGGCGCCCTGTCCATTTTTATCTGGTTGCTGTATACCAGAATGTTGCAGAAAAATGTCAGTTAGCCGGGTGCGATAGTCGCTCGGGTGTTCTCCCTGTCGCTGTTTACAGCCGTGTATGGCCGTCCAGTTAGTTTTAGGAGTCCATACTCGAGGGATGGCTTCAAAGAGATTTTTAGCTCGCTCCTTACACTTTTTCCGGTATTCAGCATTAGGACCGGTGTCTGGTAAGGTAGAGTGGCGGTCAGCTGTGAGCCAATTTGCTGCTGAGAGCCATTTTTCATGCTCACTAGGGGTAAGTAGCTTGCACAGCTGCAGGAGGTCTGCCTCAGAGGGTTCATAGGTGTCACATACTAACAAAAATTCCTCTGCGAATTTGGTAGGATTTTCCCGGGGCTTTGGAAAGCCTTTTACAACTGAAAGGAGCTCTGTACGAGTCCAGGGTTTATAGCTCCAAGTGGGACCCCCGTCTTGGCCCCCAGTGTGCAGGATTCGGAGGGGAGCCTGGACAGTTTTAGAGCTAGAGCGCAAGCAACGGGCCCAATCCTTATCCAGGCTATCTTTGCATGTATAAGACAAAGCAGAGGAGTCAGGCAGACTGGAGGGCTTCGGGGGAATAAAGGGCTTTTCTTTACCGGCCTGAGCGGTACCGGAGGAATAGGCCTGGGCGGTATCGGACGATCCGGACGGGTCTGAACCGGAGATCTCTGGAAATTGTTCCTGAGCTGGGGAATCTGGTGACCGTCTATTGATCCGACGCAAGGCTGCCAAGCCAATTAATGCGTCTTCCTCATCATCGTCCCCAGAATCTAACAAGGAGTTTTCTTCATCTTTTTTCACAGAGAGACAGGAGTATGAAGGGGGATCTGCTCGGAGAACGGGGTAAAGGGGAGCGCTCGGTCTGGTGGTGGGAGAGGAGGTTTCCAATAAAGCTTTTAACTTATCATTTGAATCTTTGAGAGAGGCGAGTTTCGATTCTGTCCACCTACGATTTGCCTCTTCCCACCACTGCATGAAACAATCAACCTCTCCTCTGGCCAATTTAGTTTTAGGTTGGCCGAGTTTGTCTTTTAAGACGTCCACTCGGTCTTTGTCCCAAGATCCTAACAGTGGCCACTGAGTTTTGGGATCTCCCTGAGTTAGCCTAGACCATTTTTCCAGAAATTTACAGGAGTCCGGACCCTTCCTAAAATACATAAAATGAGCCGGCGTTCCTTTAGGGAACTGTCCCGACTTAGACGTCTGGTTACCCATACAGGAGGACTTTACACACACCAATCACACAAGAAGGAAATTCGGGTTCGTCAGAGCGATGCCCGGTGCAACACACAAAAGGAGCCCACAGGCTACTGCCTCAGTCGCCCTTGCTTTCACACCAAGGGTTTCACCCAAGGTGCGGTGCGGCTGCGATTGTGCAGATTTCACTCACTCAGACCGCGGGGACAGGAACCCCTTGGTCGGCCGATCCCCGGACGGAGACGGCACCCAGACTCAAACACGACACAGAGACAGGACAGTCCTCAGTCCGGACAAAACACAGAAATAATTACCTGACCAGATTCCTGATGTCAGATCCCGGGATCCCTACCAGAACAGAGTGGGAACCAACAAGTTCGATGGCGTAGACCTCACTGTGGTTGTGCGCCCTTCCGTTCAGGAGGAGGACCGCTTGGGCCAAATGCCCAGGTGCCGACTGCCACGGTCGTCCTACAAAAACGGTCAGGAATCACACGGCCCCAGTGAAGACGGTTGCTATCTCGGTGGAACCTCCAAATTGTCAAAGTTAGAATCAAGACTCACAGTTTTTAGTTAAAGACCACTCTGTTTTATTAGTGCAGCGCTGTGCTAATACATTCAGATAATGTGAGCACCATATAAGACTCAGGCTGTCTTATTTATACAGATAAAAAGGGGGGTGAACTTAACAAGAAAACAAAGGAAGCAAAGCTGATAAATTTTCCTGGGGCCAGAGACACATCTTATTTCCTTATTAACTCTTAGCAATCTTTTGCTAATGTCCCACCATTAGCTTAGGTGCGACTCATTGTTCTATATCTTAATGTTTCTCTTCCTGACAACTATATTTCAACATTCCTCATTCCTGCTTAAAGGAACATACAGCATTTCTTTAATCCATTCTATTTTTACAATATAATTCATTCTACTTTCACAATCGGAACATGGAATTTGAGAATGCAATATGAACCGACATGGCTACAATTATACTGCAAAGCAGGAATGTTAATTGGTGAACTTGAAACTAGAGCTGCATCCTCTTCCATAGACATTCTCAGTATTTGTGAACCGCACTGGACTGGAAGTAGCGAATTCTCCATAAATCATTGTAAAATAATTTATCCTGAAAAGATAGACAGTGTTCACAGAGAAGGCATTTGTCACATTCCGGCATGCAAAGTGAGAGGCTGTGTCACCGCCTGCCCCTCAACCGTGGGTGCCTCACAATGCTTTGCTGCTGTAGTTCCCAACCTGGGCCGCTCACTAACAGTCTAAGGCTACGTCTACACTACCCGCCGAAATCGGCGGGTAGCCATCGAACTATCGGGGATCGAATTATCGCGTCTTGTCTGGATGCGATAAATGGATCCCCGAACGCGCTACTTCGAACTCCGGTACTCCTGCAGGGCGAGCGGAGTTACCGGAGTCGACGTGGGAGCCGCGAACGTCGATCGCGCGCCGCGCGGACGCGAGGTAAGCGCGCCAAATTCGAACTAAGATACTTCGACTTCAGCTACGCTATTCGCGTAGCTGAAGTCGCGTATCTTAGTTCGATCCCTGCCCCTAGTGTGGACCAGCCCTTAGAGAATGCAGGTCACTTCCTGAGTGTATGTGTATAGCCACAGACCTGGTCCAGCAACTGTGACCCCATCAGCCTGTCAGCAACTCTCTAGTCACACTCTGGCTTCCACCACTCTTGGTTACTGCCTGCAGAGTGATCCCAACACACTACCAATCCCGAATTCCCCCAAAATGTGTATTCTGCACTGTCCCACCCTCTCCTGGGCAGTTCAGATATTAAAAGTCCATTGTCCCTGTAAAGGGCCAATATTCAACAGTTTACTTCTTTAGCTGGAGTTACCAAACAGATCAGTTTAAACACAACAATGGATTAGTTTAGATTAGAAATAAAACAAGTTTATTTAATTAAAAAGAGAGAGATTTTAAGTGAGTACAAGTATAAGGTATTAAAGTCAGGAATGGTTACAAAAAAAATAAAGATAAGACGATTCCTTAAGAAGCTAGAATTGGTTCAACGTAAAAATCCTTACCACAGGTTCCCAGCAAAAGGGCTGACCAGTTCTCAGGTCAGGAACTCCCCCCAAAGTCAAAGGGCTGGTTCCTTCGTCTTCTAAGGTGCACGAGAGAGAGCGAGAGCTCTTTATGTTTTCTGCTCCTTTCTTTTATAGTTCAGTGAACCTTTGAAGTGGGTTCTTCCGAGGGCTACCCCTCAAAACAAAGTTTATTCAAACAGTAAAGAAGGTGACATGGAGTCTAGTGGTGAAGAAGGCTCCGTGTTCTTTCTTTTCACCTGTATTTGCTGAAATGCAAATTTGCCTGGTCTCCTGCCAACTCCTCTCCCTGCTGCCTTGAGGACCATGTTTACTACATATATGTAAATTGAGGTAAACAGACATACCTTGGTTTATGATAGATCCAGGGCTGGCTTTACACCTTGCGAGCCCCTAAGCACCCCTGGGTGGCTGGGCAGCTGCGGGGGCCCCAGCTCCGCACTCCCCTCTGCCCCCTTCGCCCCGCCCACAGGGGCTCAGAGCTCCGGGGGTCCCGCTCCTGCTGCCTGGTGGCAGCCAGGAGTGCCGAGCCACCGCAGGCAATGGGGTTACCCCGCCACTTCTAACTTTTAGGCACCCCACCGCTCAGTCCCACCACCACAACTGCCCAGTGCCCCATCTAGACCCCCCACTGCCCAGTACCCCAACACACACAGACCTCCCCCACTGACCAGAGGCCCTCCTCCCCAACCCTCCTTAGAGACCCACTCTCCCGCACCCTTCTGCCCCCCAGCTGGACTCACCGGCCCCATTGGGAGATGACTGTGTCCACTGGGCTGAACCGGCAGCATGGTCGGGGCCGGTCAGGGATCGCCATGGCCCTTCGGGAGCGGCATGATCAGCCAGGCTGGAGCAGGAGCAGGGCCTGCCCAGGCCGGGCTCCCTCAGGACCCACTTGCCCAGCAGGGCCCCCTGCGTTGGACTGCTCTGAGTTCTTCCCCTGCCACAGAAGGCTGCTTCGCCTTCCCTGCTGCCAGGAACGCTTCAGCCGGGCTGCATGGGGCCATCTCCCCCTCAGCCAGCCCCGCCCCCTGCCGGACCCAGGAGCAACAAACTTTGAATTTTTAGGCACCCCTAAAACACCAGCGTCCCTAAGCATGAGTCTACTGTGAGTAATTGGAAATCCGGCCTGGATAGATCTGTTTAACAACTTTTGCTGAGTCAGGCCTGTGTGTATTTGAACATGTGCTAATTACATCATACAGGGGGATTTCATAACTTTACACATAATGTTGCTACGCACATTTCACCATGCTGTTATTGACCAGTGAGTTATTAGTTTTCAAATGATACCTCACAAGACATATATTGTACAAAGATTATTACAATAGTATGAAGGGTGTGAAGGGTGCTTTTGGTCAGAGTTGCCTTTATATTATCAGAAAAAGCTTACAGCTTTTTGAAAAGCTGTAGGTTCATGTTTTCACACATAAGGAGCATTAAACTACTGGGGAAAGATGGTCCTGTGACTATAAAACACCTGCAACATATGCAGAAGACAGTGCCATAAATGAGTTTTACACTGAACTTCAAGCAGACATTTCATGAATCCCATCTAGAGGTTGTTTCTTCATAATGGGGTACTTTAATGCCAAGATTGGGAGTGATAACACTGACTGGGAAAATGTCAAGGGAAAAGAAGGAATAGAATTAAGAAATGAGTAAAGTGATAGATTGCTTCAGTTCTGCGCTATCAACAATTTCTTTACAACAAACTAGGGCTGTCAATCGCAGTTAACTCACGCGATTAACTCAAAAAATTAATTGTGATTAAAATAATTAATCATGATTAATTGCACTTATAACAATAGAATACCAATTGAAATTTATTCAGTATTTTTGGATGTTTTTCTACATTTTCAATATTGATTTCAATTACAACACAGAATACAAAGTGCACAGTGCTCACTTTATATTATTTTTTATTACAAATATATGCACAGTAAAAATGATAAACAAAAGAAATACTATTTTTCAATTCACCTCATACAAGTACTGAAGTGCAATCTCTTTATCGTGAAAGCGTAACTGACAAATGCAGATTTTTTTGGGTTACATGACTGCACTCCAAACAAAAACAGTGTAAAACTTTATCGCCTACACGTCCACTCAGTCCTACATCTTATTCTGCCAATCACTAAGACAAACAAGGTTGTTTACATTGACGGGATATACTGCTGCCTGCTTCTTATTTACAATGTCACCTGAAAGTGAGAACAGACGTTCGCATGGCACTTTTGTAGCTGGCGTTGCAAGGTATTTACATGCCAGATATGCTAACCATTCGTATGCCCCTTCATGCGTTGGCCACCATGCTAGAGGACATGCTTCCATGCTGATGATGCTCGTTAAAAAAATAATGCGTCAATTAAATTTGTGACTGTACTCCTTGGGGGGAGAATTGTATGTCTCCTGCTCTGTTTTACCCGCACTCTGCATATATTTCATGTTATAGCAGTCTCCGATGATGACCCAGCACATTCGTTTTAAGAACACTTTCACAGCAGATTTGACAAAACGCAAAAAGGGTACCAGTGTGAGATTTCTAAAAATAGCTACAGCACTCGACCCAAGGTTTAAGAATCTGAAGTGCTGTCCGAAATCTGGGAGGGACGAGGTGTGGAGCATGCTTTTAGAAGTCTTAAAAGAGCAACACTCTGATGTGGAAACTACAGAACCCAAACCACCAAAAAAAGAAAATCAATCTTCTGCTGGTGGCATCTGACTCAGATGATGAAAATGAACATGCGTCAATCCACACTGCTTTGGATCATTATCCAGTAGAACTCATCATCAGCATGGAAGCATGTCCTTTGGAATGGTGGTTGAAGCATGAAGGGACATATGAATCTTTAGCATATCTTGTAATGCCAGCTACAACAGTGGCATGCGAACGCCTGTTCTTGCTTTCAGGTGACATTGTAAAAAAGAAGCAGGCAGCATTATCTCCTGAAAATTGTAACCAAACTTGTTTGTCTGAGTGATTGGCTGACCAAGAAGTAGGATTGAGTGGACTTGTAGGCTCTAAAGTTTTAGTTTTATTTTTGAATGCAGGTTTTTTGTACATAATTTTACATTTGTAAATTCAACTTTCAAGATAGAGATTGCACTACAGTACTTTGGTGACACCTTAAAGACTAACAGATTTATTTGGGCATAAGCTTTTGTGTATAAAAAACCCACTTCTTCAGCTGCATGGAGTGAAAGTTACAGATGCAGGCATTATTATACTGACACATGAAGAGAAGGGAGTTACCTTACAAGTGGAGAACCAGTGTTGACAGGGCCAATACAATCAGGGTGGATGTAGTTCACTCCCAATAATTGATGAGGAGGTGTCAATTCCAGGAAAGGCAAAGTTGCTTTTGTAGTGAGCCAGCCTGAATAGGGACTTGTATCCCCGCATGCCCAAGCAATATTTTTATACTTCTCCCTAGTCATCTGTCCAAGTTTTCACTTCTTGTAAGCTTCCTTTTTGTGTTTAAGCTCACCGAAGATTTCTCTGTTAAGCCAAGCTGGTCGCCTGCCATATTTGCTATTCTTTCTGCACATAGGGATGGTTGGTTCCTGCACCCTCAATAAGGCTTCTTTAAAATACAGCAAGCTCCCTGGACTCCTTCCCCCCTCATATTAGCCTCCCAGGGGATCCTGCCCATCAGTTCCCTGAGGGAGTCAAAGTCTGCTTTTCTGAAGTCCAGGGTCCGTATTCTGTTGCTCTCCTTTCTTCTTTATGTCAGGATCCTGAACTCGACCATCTCATGGTCACTGCTACCCAGGTTGCTGCCCACTTCTACTTCCCCTACCAATTCTTCCCTGTTTGTGAGCAGCAGGTCAAGAGGAGCACAGCCCCTAGTTAGTTCCTCCAGCACTTGCACCAGGAAGATGTCCCCGACACTCTCCAAAAACTTCCTGGATTGTCTGTACATTGCTGTATTGCTCTCCCAGCAGATGTCAGGATGATTGAAGTCCACCATGAGAACCAGGGTCTGTGATCTGGACACTTCTGTTAATTGTCCAAAGAAAGCCTCGTCTACCTCATACTCCTGGTGTGGTGGGCTATAGCACTTCACTCTTGCCTGTTACTTTATGTAGAAGGTGCTATTCTGCTGCTGCTGCTACTACTACTGACGAGCTGCAGGACAAATCCTCGGGCCTGGTCTACATTTAAATAGCTACAGCACTCAAGGGTGTGAAAAATCCCCCCACCCCCAAGTGCTGTAGCTATGCCAGTCTAACTCCCAGTGTAGATTCAGCTAGGTTGACAGAAGAATGCTTCCATTGACCTAACTACCAGTGCTTTGGGAGGTGGGATTCATACAGCAGCAGACAAACCCCTTCCATTGCTGTAGGCTGTGTCTACACTATGGAGTTATGCTGGCATAGCTATGACATTGTAGCTATGTTATTACAGTCCCTGTAGCGTAGACATGGCCTAAGTTAGCCAATGTGCACTGAATTCAAGACTGATACTTGCATGGGTAAGATTTAAGACAAAACAGGTTAACTGTTTTAGGCCAGAGTTTGAAATAATCACTACCCACTTTGAGTGCAGTAATTATATTAATAATCCTTAAATATATAAAAAAAATCTCCCTCTAGTCCTGACATTTGAACATAGAGGTCATAAATAGAACACCCCTTCCTCAGATCTCTGGAGGCCATGTTCAGAGCTTCTGGAGCACTGAGCTGTGACCATCTTACATTCCATGGATTGTGTTTGGTTTCAATAACAGCAGTGCAGTGCAGTATAGTTTACAGTAGGCAGTTTCCTCTCGGGTGTTTGCTAATTTAGAAATACATTAAAACATGTATTTATTAGCAAGCTGAGCAGATTCTGTTCAATAATAGTACTGTTTTTTAAATATGTGGAGTAACCGTGTCTGAGATCACCAGTCAATTCACAGAAGTTCTTAAAATTAAATATTGGGGAAAACACATGGCAAGCAAATTATTTCCGGTTGGTGCTATAAAGTTAATGAGCTTTTACCATGTATTTTTTCCTTTAGGAAACTGTATTAGATACCCTTGATGAAGATGCAAATACATTCAAGTCAGAAGATGTTTGTAAAGAGAAAAACACTTTGCCAAATGCTAACTTGTGTTGCCACAGTGCTAGCAATATTATTGGAGAAATTGACAAATTGACCAAAGATCTAGTGACTCTACGTGATGGTCTGCATGAACTAGTAACTTGCAAGAAGTCAGCATGGTATGAAAAGGTAAGGATTGTATTTATTTCTTGACTTAAGGAAAATACCTCGTTCCATTTTATTGTCATGGACAAGATGACTGCTACTGTGTATGAACCATGCGCTGATTCTCACCCCAGAACTCCTATGACTCTTACTATGATTATTTATTACTTGTTTCAGATAATGCCCACAGAGTGTTAGGTGCTTTTCAAACAAAAATAAGGTACAGTCCCCACCCTATGAGGTTATGTTCAGAAACCAGGCAGATGTGGTGATCCCTATGCCAGTGACAATACATTCTGAAACCAGACAGATGTTCTTGCATTGTGAGGGGAGTAGTAAGAGGATAGTGACTATGGAGGAGAGGGAGGCAGGAGAGGATGGGATCACTGGGCCAAATGGAGGGGAAGAAGAGGACAGCAGATGGGAAACCGTAGTGTTTGTGATGGTGGCAAAGGAGGAGAGGTTAATCAAAGAGAAAAGTGCGGGGAGGTCATAGCAGGTGTCAAGGCTGCATCTCCACTGTGTCACTTCGAGTGCAAAAGGTGGGGGGTCTTCTTAAACTCCCAAAGTTACAGCTTTTCTCTGACCTTGGCTTGGTAAACGCTGCCACCACCCAAATGCAAAAAAAGCCCTTGGACCCAGGAAGGAGCACTTGGGAATTCCTCCCTGTGGGGTACCCTCAAGCCCTCCCCCTCCCCCGGGGGGAAGAGCTGAGAAAGAAAACAAAGGAAATTAATTAGCTGTTGCCACCACCTAATCAAACAGCATATGCACAAACCTCTTAAGACACCAAAAATCCAATCCTGTTCTTAAAAAAGGTAAATTTTATTAAAAACAAAAAGGAAGAAACTACATCTGGAACTTAGGTTTTTGCTAGATTTTAAAAGAGCAATTCCAAAAATTAAGCATCCAAAATAGCTTTCTTGGGGGTTAGTTTAAAGGTTACAAGCAAACAAAAGCATCTGGGGTTAGCATAGAGGAGTCCACAAGCCTTTAAAAATAAACAGAAATAAACCCAATCACATCTTCTAAACATTCCCTGCCTTCCAATGATTCCTTCTAGGTCTGGAAGATAATTTTTCATACCTGGTTCAAACCTTACACAGCATTCCTGCGTATAGCATTGTTGCTCCATGTCCCAGCAGCCCAGAGAGAACAACAGACAAAGGGAAAGTTTCTTTCCCAATTTTAAAAAGTTCTACCTTCCTATTGGCTCTTTTGGTCAGGTGCCCACTGTGACGGTACCTCCCATAAGGCTTTGTGGGAATATGACATAACTGGAATATGTTTTGTGCTGCCTGTGCCAGGTACATATCTCTGTAAAGGTTATGGTCTACTATATCTATTCATCCCTTTTGTACACATATATCATTTTGTACTTGAGGTTAAGAATATGGATTGTATACTTGCTTGATCTCTAGGTAAGGTTTGTGAGGCATTTGGTCAGCCTCTTTAGGAAGGAATTCACTAGGTTAAGTACCCGATCGGGGAACAATGCATCTTGGAATGCTCCAATCCACATAAGAAGTCTTCCTGGAGACATGCAAGATACCATGTGGGTAATGGCTGCTACCTGCAAATACTGAGTCATGCATGGGCATGTGACCTGCCCATGTGATTCCGAATCTCCATTTTGTAGCTGGATTCTACAGAGGGTGAGGAGGGGGTCCCCACCCACAAGAGACAGTCTATTTAAACCTGTGGGAGACCCCTCCATTTTGTCTTCAGCTGGCTAAAGAAGAAGCCTCTCCACCCTCCCAGGCTACTTGAAGGAAAGGACAGTAACTACAGGGGGTGTGAGTAACTGCTGGACCCAGCTAAAAGAGGATTAGCCTGTAAAAGGGAACATTTTGGAACTGGTGAGGATCTTATCTATATTTAGTGCAAGTAGACATAGATTTGCGTATTTTATTTTATTTTGCTGGGTGACTTGCTTTGTTCTGTCTGTTACTACTTGGAATCACTTAAATCCTACTATCTGTATTTAATAAAATCACTTAATAAAAGGCAGTGCAGCGGGATGTGGTGTTAAAAGGATGGTTTATCAGAAGTGCACATCCACATCCTACAAAGAACCATTCTGTAATACTAAATAACAGCACCTTTTGGGAAGCAGAAGGTTAGATGATTCTCCATCAGTCTTTCTTATAGCAATCCTCCCAGCTGTCAGGGGAGGAGGGATAGCTCAGTGGTTTGAGCATTGGCCTGCTAAACCCAGGGTTGGGAGTTTAATCCTTGAGGGGGCCACTTAGGGATCTGGGGCAAAATCAGTACTTGGTCCTGCTAGTGAAGGCAGGGGGCTGGACTCGATGACCCTTTGGGGTCCCTTCTAGTTCTATGAGATAGGTATATCTCCAGATAGATAGATAGTCCTCCTTATGCAAAATACTGTCTCCCCTCAGTCTGTTTTATTCCTGCAAGCATGCTGAATGCTGAGCCCCCACTCTAGCCCCCACTCAAACAATCTTCGACGTCTTCCCCAGAAGAAATGAGATTCTTGTGAAAAAAGACTAGAGAATGAAGAATTTGATGTGTCAGAAAAGAGAAGATGTACAGTAGCCAGTGGAGTCAGTGGATACTGACTGATCTGACTTGGATATGGGCCAATCTTGGGTTAAAGAGGCCAGAAATAATCTTGGCTCTCTTAAGAAGACTCCCATGGGTGGGTGTCACACCTTTATTACAGCCTTGTGCCCACTTGCTTAGATTGGGTCGTATAACAAAAATGTGTGCATCCACAAAGTATGCTATTTGAATCATGTGAAAATCAATTTTCATCCAACCACTAAAGGCACATCTCCAACTTTCATAGCTTATTTCCTTTGTAAACTTCAAGTCCCTGTCACCTCCCATTGAATCTTTAGGTCTTTTTTTTTAAAGTTCCCAAGCTTTTTATTAATAAATGCAAAAGTATGTTTCCCCATTGTCTTCCTTCTTGAAAAGAGCTAGAGATTTTTGCTGAAACTTTCAAAATAAAAAGAAAAACCTGAGGAGAAACTTCCCAAACTTCAGCCCCAAAGTAAAAAAAGCTTAGCAAAGGAATAAGCATCTGAAAAAGGCCTTCTAGAACAAAAAATTATTGGCAGCTGACTGTAGGCATTTCTCAGTGAATAGTAATGTCACTGCTATGATGTGATGTCTGCTTTTCATCAGAAAACCATCTCTTTGTTGGCTGATTATAATTGTGACATAGAAAGTAATTCAGCTACTCATATGGTTGACTTTTTAGTTAGTTTGCACACAGCAGGTCTTTTAGTTAAAATGATTTGTCTTAAATCCCTTTTTAAAATTAAAAACTCTCTCTTGGGTGAGAAGTTTTTGTCATCCTGCAGCTCTTTCTTTGAACATGTGGTTGGAATGACATTTTAATCAATCCAAACTCTGAAAGAATTTCTCTGTGCATAAATACCAACTGGCATACTTCTGCCACCTCGACTGATGTGACAGTTTTACTGATACCTGTGTGTGAGGGAGTAATGGGTTCAGAAACTTGGAGGAGGGGAGAGAGAAAACATACCTGTGTATCCATAAATGTGATATGAATTCTCGGCTTTATTCTGTTCCATCTAGAATCAGGCAAAAACTTTGTTCTGTGGAGACATTTTCAGGGTTTGCAAAGGATCAAAAACTTGTATGAAATGACTACGTTTTAAAAATGACTCTCAGCTCAGAAATAAATTAAACTATAAAAGCAGAAATGTCCTTCTTCCAAAGGAGAATTGTTTTGTTTTTTCTTTTCTGAGCATTTCATTTATTATTTACTCCACAACTTGAGAGGGGATTTGGTTTCAAGCTGAGTTAAACATTCAGAAATGCATATTGAAACATTGAAGGATGTTTGGCTGTGAATGATAATTTCTTTAGTTTTATTCAGATAGACACTCACAGCCTGCTGAGTTTCTGTGAGGCGTGTGATGCTGCAACTTGGGAGTCTTCCGTGTTCCTCAGCAGTCCAAGTCAAGCCAGAATCCCTTGGGGTTATGGTTATAATTATGCTGTACTGCTACTAATGAGTCTCCTTTGAGGATGAGCTCGCATCAAGTAGATCTGCTCATGTGAAGTTGCATACACCCCTCCATATAACCCATTGTGGTTGCATGCTTGCCCAGTCATGGATCTAAATATTGAGGCTTATGAGTATACTAGAGATTATTGCCCCAGGCCCATGCCATAAATTTTCAACCATGACTGTACGGATCACTGGAACCCACTACTTTCTTTGTCTGCATTGTGGTGCATATTCCCATTCTGTTCAGGTATCATCTAGGGCTACTGGTAGTTGTGCTGTTGTATTTTTCCTGTTTCTTCAGCTTGCTCATTAGGAACAGTATCTACTGGGTCTCTCCTCTCTCGAGGTCTATCTCTCAATGTATATTTTCTTTTCTTTTGCCTCTTCTTTGTAATATTTTATGGAATGTAATGGCATGAGTCATGGCTCTAAGGTGCAGGTGGCAGCCCTAAGTTCCTCAACTGCTTCCAAAAGTCCAGTGAGTGAAACCTGCTGACGCTTGAGTGGTTGAGTTGGTGGTGGGCCTCCCTCTGCTATGGTTGATGGCTTTGCTTTCTGAGAGGTGTCTCATTACATAGCCGGGAGGAAGAATAGGGCCTTCTGGAATAGGGCCACTTGCAATAAACTAGTGTAAGCGCTGACTGGATCTCTTGAAGGTCAGCTCATGTAGTGAGCCCCTGCATATCCCACAAGCCCAAGAGCTGTGCCTCATTTAATCTGTCTCAGAACGTGCTCCTTATTATGGATACACATGGACATTGCTTGGAACTGGACATCCCATGTAATTACCCCCTTCCTCCCGAGAACTAGATTGTCGCACATTGTGCTATGGAGTGTGCTCTAGGTAGGCCTCTCCAGCTCTTGCCCTGGGGTCACCAAAGAAATGCTTGATTAGGTAGCCTATAATCAGGCATTCTTAAAAGATGCCCCAAATATGTCCATCTCTTCTTCTGGACTACTACTTGTATTGTTATAAGTAGTGGTGCCCATTCTGGAACCTCTTCATTACTTATTTTATCAGTCCCTTTTACTTTGAATATTCTACACAGACACATGCAGCTGCGATGGAGGCAGAAGTCTTTAGTGCTGTCTGTTTCAGAAGTGAAACAGCAGAGAAGACCAGCTGCCATGCCAAGATGACTCCCAGGGCTGGGGAACAAACAAGAGAATACTGCCATCATACAAACCCAAGGAATATCCAACCCTCTTTGCCATAGCTTCCTGTGGATTCCTAATCCTGTCACTGAATACATTTACATCAGCTTCCCAGACTCACCTGCCCCTGCTGCCCCCAGGGCCAACATTTTTTAAGGCCTGAGTTGGTGACATCACAACACTGCAGCATCATCTTCTCTGCTGAGGTCTGGGGCCCTCCTCATCACATTTGGCTCCAGGGAGCATCGGAAGCAGGTGAGTTTGGGAGAACTCATGTAAGTGCATCCAGGGATAGGATTAGGACTGTACAGGAAGGTGTGGTGGGAACTTGCCATTTTTGTTCTGAAACCAGTGATCTATGAAGTGACCTGGGATTGCTGGGGAGAGGCTGGACCTGTACAGGATAACTGGGACAAGAGAGGCTGTTCCTGTTGAGAGTTTCAGTCACACAAGCACCATCTCTGTAATCTTTATTTTTCACCTCTTTCAAGGAGAGGTGGCAGCAATGATGGTGATGTATCTTTCTCTTTTGGGTGCACAGGGTTGAATAAGGATAGAACGTTTGGTTAGCAATTGTAACACAGGATAGCTGGGCCACCGGGGCAGTGGGAGATGGGATTAAGGTGCAGTTTTTTGTTTTGTTGTGTTTGTTTTAATGTAGCTAATAAGATGTGCGTCTTTGACATGTTTTGGCCTTGTGGTTAAACCACTGGACTAGGACTCTGGAAATCTGGGTTCATTTCCCAGCTCTGCTGCGGACAGACATTAGGCATATCATTTTATCTCTGTGCACCTCCTTTCCGTATCTGTAAAAGGGTGATGATAATCCATTCTTTCACTTTCCCTTTGTCTGTCTTGGCTGTTGAGATTGTAAACTCTTTGGGGTAGGACTGCCTCTCGCTCTGTGTATTGTGACAAAGTTCCTCCTCTACCTTGGTGGGTCCTGCGCTTATTGGCAGATTTGCTCACCTCACAGATTCACCCTGTGGGTCGGGAACAGTCCAGAGACCTTCCCCTCTGGTAGAAACCACAGTCCAGGTCAATTCCTCCTGTGTTTGATCAGGAGTTGGGAGGTTTGGGGGGAACCCGGGCCCGCCCTCTACTCCGGGTTCCAGCCCAGGGCCCTGTGGACTGCAGCTGTCTAGAGTGCCTCCTGGTACAGTTGCACGACAGCTACAACTCCCTGGGCTACTTCCCCATGGCCTCCTCCCAACACCTTCTTTGTCCTCACCACCGGACCTTCCTCCTGATGTCTGATAACGCTTGTACTTCTCAGTCCTCCAGCAGTACGCCTACTCACTCTCAGCTTCTTGCATACCTCTTGCTCCCAGTTCCTCACATGCACTTCCTCTCTCCGGCTCCCTCTGGCCTGCCTGGAGTGAGTCCTTTTATAGCATCGGAGGGGCCTTAATTAGAGTCAGGTGCTTAACAGCCTCACCTGACTCTTAGCAGGTCAGGTGTTCTCGTTAGCCTGGAGCAGCACCTGCTCTGGTCACTCAGGGAACAGAAAACTGCTTATCCAGTGGCCAGTATATCTCCCTTCTACTACTCTGCTGTTCCCAACTGGTCTGGGTCTATCACAGTATGTAGAGTGCTTAGCACAGTAGGACTCCAGTCCTATTTGGGGCCCCACTTAATCAGGCACTACTCCAATACACAGAATAATGATGCTGTTCCAGTTGGCTCTGGGCTATTCCATTCTTGACCGGGCCTCATCACCATGCTCCAGGTTGAAGCAGTTGGTGTTCGAGAGGCGCTCCATTTGTGACAGCATAGTGTTCGTTTCTGCCTGGCTCGCTCAGTATTTGATCTGCCTTGTAAAGAAGTCATTTCCCAAGGGTCTTTATGGTTTNTCCGGCTCCCTCTGGCCTGCCTGGAGTGAGTCCTTTTATAGCATCGGAGGGGCCTTAATTAGAGTCAGGTGCTTAACAGCCTCACCTGACTCTTAGCAGGTCAGGTGTTCTCGTTAGCCTGGAGCAGCACCTGCTCTGGTCACTCAGGGAACAGAAAACTGCTTATCCAGTGGCCAGTATATCTCCCTTCTACTACTCTGCTGTTCCCAACTGGTCTGGGTCTATCACAGTATGTAGAGTGCTTAGCACAGTAGGACTCCAGTCCTATTTGGGGCCCCACTTAATCAGGCACTACTCCAATACACAGAATAATGATGCTGTTCCAGTTGGCTCTGGGCTATTCCATTCTTGACCGGGCCTCATCACCATGCTCCAGGTTGAAGCAGTTGGTGTTCGAGAGGCGCTCCATTTGTGACAGCATAGTGTTCGTTTCTGCCTGGCTCGCTCAGTATTTGATCTGCCTTGTAAAGAAGTCATTTCCCAAGGGTCTTTATGGTTTTATTTACTATAATAAATCACTGTCTGTTTTAGATCAGCTTCCAGCTGAGGCAAGTATCCAGACATGCCCCAAGGACAGCCTGTTATGTGTCTGATGCTGTGGCTTGATGTGCAGTCTCTGAGGTCATTGTAGTACTGACGTCATGGTGGAACAGCTTGGGGTTTCTTTGACATTCAGGCTAGATCCAGACTTTTTGGCTCCCGTTTTCTGGACCTTATTATGCCTTACCGCCAGTACCTTCAACTGAGTAATTGAAAGATCAAACAAGAAAATGCTCAAGTGATTTTAGAAACCCCGACACAGGCTCACCAATATTGGTTCTCAGGTCTTTTGGCACTCTCATTGTCATATTTTCTTTACTTCCCTATCCCTTCAGATATCCTTTGAGTGACACCTCGGCTTGGAACGTGGATTAACTCTGATCTGGGGTAATAATACCTACCTCTTGTATAGCATTTTTCATACAGAGATCTCAAAGTGCTTTACAAAGGACGTTAGTATCATTATCCCCATTCACATATCGGGGAAACCGAGGTACGGGGAGGTGATGTGACTTGCCCAAGGTACCTCCATGAGGAAATGTAGACCCTTATATGGAAGTTGGCTTTATTATGCTCCATTGGCATGGTCTGATAGTAATAGTCAGATTTATTGTGTCTCAAACCATCTGAATAGTTTTTGCATTCCCTCAGGACTTCCTGTAGCAGCCATCTCAGCAGAGCACCCTGCTGTAGGATTGGCATAATCTGAAATAAAGAGATTTTGAAGAGCCTTCCATACAGAACCGATGGCTGTGTGGTGCTCTCATGTCTGTGGGATGCAAAGTTGATCCTGTATCGTTTATAAAGGGAGTAGGTGACACTCAGGCTCCAGAGGCTGATGCTCTAGTGTTCCACAGGGATAAAATGGTTCTGCAGCCTCATCCTAAATGTCTTATTGAGGTGGAGTCTGAATTTCACCTTAATTACCAGCTATCTGCATTATAGGGTGAGGAGAACAGCTTGCAAAGAGCCACCACTCCTATGCAGTTGGGTGGGGACTACTCTGCTCCCACATGTGCACTGGGCAACACAGATGTGCTTGCACACTGGGGGATATGCCCTGCGCCAGGTGTAGGGTTGGCCCAGGGTACGTCCCCTCCCCCTGGAGCAGTAGGGAGCTGGGAAATAGACTGTGACTTTGCTTTCCATGCTGCCCCATAAACAGGGCCCATGGCAAAGCCATGATTGAGCCTTCACCAGAGGACTCTAAAATAGAATGTTTGTCTGGGGTTCTTTTCTATTTTGAAGTAAACATTCTTTCTTTGATTTTTGTGCCATTTAGTATAGTTCATCGGGACTTTCCAAATATGAAGATATAAAGTAAATTAGCAAAATGAATAGTTAATGACACAAGCCACTTGGGGTGCAGGAAGGAGCAAGAACACTGGGGGGAAGCCTATTACTGCACTTCATTTGGGGAAAAAAGCTAGTTAAAAACTTCAAAGCATGTCAGGATATTTCCTCAGTACCCCCTCCCCCCATTTCACCATAGCCCCAGAGCGCTTGTATATTCCACTTCATGATTAAAAACCTCCATCTGGAGCACTAAACAGTTGTCGGTTGAGTTTTTCATAGAATCATAGAAATGTAGGGCTGGAAGGGACCTCGAGAGGTCATGAAGTCCAGTCTCCTCTGCTGAGGCAAGACCAAGTACAAAATGGAACTGAAGAACTAATGGTGCCACAGGAGGCACTCTGGAAAATGCTTGGCTGGCCAGGCCTCAGATATAGAGGTGTGGACAGCAGCACAGCAAAGGACCAGGCTCATGCTTTATGTGCAATTTTAATATAAATTAAACTATGGGCCAAATTCTCGGCTGACATAACTCCCTTGGTTTCAGTGGAGTTGTGTTAGCAGAGAGTTTGGCCCTGTGTAAAGTAATGGATTTAGAAATTCCTTAATTGTTGTTCCAAAGCTCTTGTGTTTTGGTACATTGTCCCTGGTTTAATTGTTGTGACTCATTTCCCAATATTTCTAGCAGCGGCACAGGAGCAGGCGAACAGGGCTGCTAACAGGGGAGTTTGAGTGGGAGT
>QXTE01000418.1:4520-51954 GCA_003942145.1 Platysternon megacephalum
GGCGCGGGACTCGGGAGGGGAGAGGAGGAGACGGGGGGGGGCGGCGCGGGACTCTGGGGGGGGAGAGGAGGAGACTGGGGGGGGCGGGACCCTGGGGGAGGAGACTGGGGGGGCGGCGCGGGACCCTGGGTGGGGAGGTTGGGAGACCTGTGGGATCTCGGGTCGGGGGAACCCACAGGGTTTTGAGGGGAGAGGAGACCCTTGAGGTCCTGGGATGCGAAAGGTGGGGGAGAGGAAGCCTGTGGATCTTGGGGTGGGGGAGGAGACCCAGGGCAGTTGGCCCCACAGGACCCTGCGGGGAGAGAGGACATTTGGGGTAGTGGGGGAGGCTGCGGGATCCCGCTGGGGAGAAGAGAGGAGCCCTAGGGTGGGGGTCCTGTCACCCTCTCCCAGGACAGGTTCCCTGCCGTGCATTCGGTGTTAAGTGGCTCCCAACCCTTCCTCACCCAGATTTGTCCATCTCTCCTGAGATTCACCTTTAATTGCTTCTTTGTACAATTAATTCTCTCTCTCCCCATAAGCCTCCCCAGACTGATGGTGAAACATCCCCGGGGTTCTACTGTGTCTTTCCCTCACACATCAGCTAGTGGGATTTCACTTGTCTTAGCACCCCATAGCACACTTTCTCCAGCCTGGGCCATGTGTGTGGCTCATCTCTGAATTCCCTGCCAAGCCCTCAATATCCTGCTGGTAATGAAATGCCCAGAACAGAGCACAGTATACTCTTGCAGTCCCAGAGGAGCCATACAGAATAAATACCAGGGAGGGAGAGGAATTATTTAAGCTCAGTACCAATGTGGACACACGAACACGTGGATATAAACTGGACATTAGGAAGTTTAGACTTGAAATTAGACGAAGGTTTCTAACCATCAGAGGAGTGAAGTTCTGGAACAGCCTTCCAAGGGGAGTAGTGGGGGCAAAAGATATCTGGATTCAACACTAAGCTTGATAAGTTTATGGAGGGGATGGTATAATGGGATAGCCTAATTTTGGCAATTAATTCGTCTTTGACTACTAGCGGTAAATATGCCCAATGGTCTGTGATGGGATGTTAGATGGGGTGGGAACTGAGTTACTACAGAGAATTCTTTCCTGGGTGCTGGCTGGTGAGGCTTGCCCACATGCTCAGGGTTTAGCTGATCGCCATATTTGGGGTTGGGAAGGAATTTTCCTCCAGGGCAGATTGGCAGAGGCCCTGGGGGGTTTTCGCCTTCCTCTGCAGCGTGGAGCTGGAAGATTCTCTGCACCTTGAAGTCTTTAAACCATGATTTGAGGACTTCAATGACTCAGACACAGGTTTGATACAGAAGTGGGTGGGTGAGATTCTGTAGCCTGCGTTGTGCAGGAGGTCAGACTAGATGATCATAATGGTCCCTTCTGACCTATGATTCTATGACAGACTGCCCTCTCCGAGCCGAGAGCAGAATCCTAGCTGGGATCTCCCTGAACTGAGGAGCGAGAGACCATCCTTTCCCTGCTGTACAATGGGATGTATTAGTAGCCCCAAACTACACTGACCTTTCATTGGAGCCATATCCCGCTGCAGTCTCTTGGCTAGCTTCCTCTCTGCTCTCCCCGCTGCAAGTCTCTCACCCATTCCGGCTACCCTGTTTCTCCTTTGCACATTTTTAACATGGGCGTGAGGAACCATTGGGACAAACTGCCAAGGACGGAGATGGGGTCTCCATCCCTTGATGTCTTCAGATCCAGACTGGCTGCTTTTCTGGAAGATTCTTTAGTCAAATGTCAATAATTGGGCTCAATACAGAGGTAGCTGGATCAGACACCACGGCCTGTGTCATGCTGAAAGTCCGATTCGATGATCTAATAATCCCTTCTGGCCTTAAAATCTATAAATCAATGAGGAGCTGGGCTTTGGAGTCTTTGTCACCAGCTGGATTAGCTGCATTTGTTCATGTGAAATCTCATTTTATTCTGTGTCCAAGTGTCTAATATCTCAAGAGTCTTGCTTAAGTTAAAAAATTCCGGGGCTGACCCTGGTGTACAGAAGGCTCCTGCGGCCAGATGGGGTTTTACTACCATACCAGTTACGGTTGCAGTCTGCAGGCCCAACTAAAACCATGGTAAAAATGGGTCTGGCTGCCAAGGGTCATGAGCAAAGTAAGGCTCTCACCACCAGTTGGAATTTCTTGGGGTATGTCTACACTACGAAATTAGGTCGAATTTATAGAAGTCGGTTTTATAGAAATCGTTTTTATACAGTCGATTGTGTGTGTTCCCACACAAAATGCTCTAAGTGCATTAAGTCGGCGGACTTCGTCCACAGTACCGAGGCTAGCGTCGACTTCTGGAGCGTTGCACTGTGGGTAGCTATCCCACAGTTCCCGCAGTCTCCGCCGCCCATTGGAATTCTGGGTTGAGATCCCAATGCCTGATGGGGCAAAAACAGTGTCGCGGGTGATTCTGGGTACATGTCGTCAGGCCCCCACTCCCTCCCTCCCTCCCTCCCTCCCTCCGTGAAAGCAACAGCAGACAATCGTTTCGCGCCTTTTTTCTGCCCAGACGCCATAGCACTGGGATCATGGAGCCCGCTCAGATCACCGCGGCAATTATGAGCACTATGACAACCACGCGCATTATCCTGGAGTATATGCATAGCCGGAACCTGTCAAAGCAAAACCAGGAGGAGGAGGAGGAGGAGGCAACAGCAGCGCAGAGGCAACAGCAGCGCGGTGACGAGAGTGATGAGGAAATAGACATAGACTTCTCACAAAGTACGGGCCACAGCAATGTGAAAATCATGGTGGTAATGGGGCAGGTTCATGCCGTGGAACGCCGATTCTGGGCCCGGGAAACAAGCACAGACTGGTGGGACCGCATAGTGCTGCAGGTGTGGGACGATTCCCAGTGGCTGCGAAACTTTCGCATGCGTAAGGGCACTTTCATGGAACTTTGTGACTTGCTTTCCCCTGCCCTGAAGCGCCAGAATACCAAGATGAGAGCAGCCCTGACAGTTGAGAAGCGAGTGGCCATAGCCCTGTGGAAGCTTGCAACGCCAGACAGCTACCGGTCAGTCGGACATCAATTTGGAGTGGGCAAATCTACTGTGGGGGCTGCTGTGATTCAAGTAGCCAGGGCAATCAAAGAGCTGCTGATATCAAGGGTAGTGACTCTGGGAAATGTGCAGGTCATAGTGGATGGCTTTGCTGCAATGGGATTCCCTAACTGTGGTGGGGCGATAGATGGAACCCATATCCCTATCTTGGCACCGGAGCACCAAGCCAGCGAGTACATAAACCGAAAGGGGTACTTTTCAATGCTGCTGCAAGCACTGGTGGATCACAAGGGACGTTTTACCAACATCAACGTGGGATGGCCAGGAAAGGTACATGACGCTCGCGTCTTCAGGAACTCTGGTCTGTTTCAAAAGCTGCAGGAAGGGACTTTCTTCCCAGACCAGAAAATAACCGTTGGGGATGTTGAAATGCCTATAGTTATCCTTGGGGACCCAGCCTACCCCTTAATGCCATGGCTCATGAAGCCATACACAGGCAGCCTGGACAGTAGTCAGGACCTGTTCAACTACAGGCTGAGCAAGTGCAGAATGGTGGTAGAATGTGCATTTGGACGTTTAAAAGCGCGCTGGCGCAGTTTACTGACTCGGTTAGACCTCAGCGAAAACAATATTCCCATTGTTATTACTGCTTGTTGTGCGCTCCACAATATCTGTGAGAGTAAGGGGGAGACGTTTATGGCGGGGTGGGAGGCTGAGGCAAATCGCCTGGCCGCTAATTACGCGCAGCCAGACACCAGGGCGATTAGAAGAGTACAGCAGGGTGCGGTGCGCATCAGAGAAGCTTTGAAAACCAGTTTCATGACTGGCCAGGCTACGGTGTGAAAGTTCTGTTTGTTTCTCCTTGATGAACCTCCCCCCCGCCCCCGCCCGGTTCACTCTACTTCACTGTAAGCTAGACACCCTCCCCTCCCCCCTTCGATCACCGCTTGCAGAGGCAATAAAGTCATTGTTACTTCAAATTCATGCATTCTTTATTAATTCACACAAATAGGAGGATAACTGCCAAGGTAGCCCAGGAGGGATGGGGGAGGAGGGAAGCGCTGGGTGGGGTGGGGGAGGAGGGAAGGACAAGGACACCGTGCACTATAAAACTTTAAAACTTTAAAAATTAGAAACTTCAAAACTTATTGAAGGCCAGCCTTCTGCTGCTTGAGCAATCCTCTGGGGTGGAGTGGCTGGGTGGCCGGAGGCCCCCCCACCGCGTTCTTGGGCGTCTGGGTGAGGACGCCATGGAACTTGGGGAGGAGGGCTGTTGGTTACACAGGGGCTGTAGTGGCGGTCTGTGCTCCTGCTGCCTTTCTTGCAGCTCAACCATACGCTGGAGCATCTCACTTTGATGCTCCAGCAGTCGGAGCATGGACTCCTGCCTTCTGTTCTCAATCTGACGCCACCTCTCAGATTCAGCCCGCGATTCAGCACGCAACCTCTCCGATTCAGCACGCGATTCAGCCCGCCACCTCTCCTCGCGTTCAAACTGTGCTTTTCTGCAGTCAGACATTGTCTGCCTCCAAGCATTCTGCTGAACCCTGTCAGCGTGGGAGGCCGTCTGGAGCTCCGAGAACATTTCATCCCGAGTTCTCTTCTTCCTCCTTCTAATCTTCACTAGCCTCTGCGAAGGAGAAACATTTGCAGCTGGTGGGGGAAAAGGGAGATAGGTAGTTAAAAAGACACATTTTAGAGAACAATAGGATCACTCTTTCCCGTTAAACCTTGCTGTTCACATTACATAGCACAAATGCTTTCGTTACAAGGTCGTATTTTGCCTCTATTTATATTGAGGGTCTGCCGATTTGGTGTGAGAGATCACTCACGCAGGGCCAGGCAACAGAATTCGGCTTGCAGGCAGCCATGGTAAGCCACAGTCTTTTGGCTTCTTTAACCTTAATAACATGTGGGAATGGTTTCAAACAGCAGCACCCTCATTTTCCATACCAAGCAGCCGTTGGGTTGGCCATTTAAAATGGTATGGCAATTTAAAAGGAGGGAGGGATGCGGTTGCCGGGTTAACGTGCAGCACAAACCCAACTAACCCCCCCCCCCCCCCCCACACACACCCAATTCCCTGGGATGATCACTTCACCCCTCCCCCCACCGCGTGGCTAACAGTGGGGAACATTTCTGTTCAGCCGAGCAGGAACGGGCACTCTGAATGTCCCCTTAATAAAAGCACCCTATTTCAACCAGGTGACCATGAATGATATCACTCTCCTGAGGATAACACAGAGAGATAAGGAATGGATGTTGTCTGAATGCCAGCAAACACCGGGACCATACGCTGCCATGCTTTGCTATGCAATGATTCCAGACTACGTGCTACTGGCCTGGCGTGGTAAAGTGTCCTACCATGGCGGACGGAATAAGGCAGCCCTCCCCAGAAACCTTTTGCAAAGGCTTTGGGAGTACATCCAGGAGAGCTTTCTGGAGATGTCCCTGGAGGATTTCCGCTCCATCCCCATACACGTTAACAGACTTTTCCAGTAGCTGTCCTGGCCGTGAATGCCAGGGCAAATTAATCATTAAACACGCTTGCTTTTAAACCATGTGTAATATTTACAAAGGTACACTCACCAGAGGTCCCTTCTCCGGGGTCTGCGAGCACGCTTTGGGATTCGGTGGGTTCGGGGTTTACTGGCTCCAGGTCCAGGGTGATAAACAGATCCTGGCTGTTGGGGAAAACGGTTTCTCTGCCTCCTTGCTGTGAGCCATCTCCCGTCTGTTCATCATCATCGTCTTCCTCGTCCCCAGAACCCGCTTCTGTGTTGCGTGAGTCTCCATTGACGGAGTCATAGCACAGGGTTGGGATAGTGGTGGCTGCACCCCCTAGCATGGCATGCAGCTCGGCGTAGAAGCGGCATGTCTGCGGCTGTGCCCCGGACCTTCCGTTTGCCTCTCTGGTTTTCTGGTAGGCTTGCCTTAGCTCCTTAATTTTCACGCGGCACTGCTGTGCATCCCTGTTATGGCCTCTGTCCTTCATGCCCTTTGATACTTTTTCAAATGTTTTTGCATTTCTTTTACTGCTACGGAGTTCCGCTAGCACGGATTCGTCTCCCCATATGGCGATCAGATCCCGTACCTCCCGTTCGGTCCATGCTGGAGCTCTTCTGCGATCCTGGGACTCCATCATGGTTACCTGTGCTGATGAGCTCTGCGTGGTCACCTGTGCTCTCCACGCTGGGCAAACAGGAAATGAAATTCAAACGTTCGCGGGGCTTTTCCTGTCTACCTGGCCAGTGCATCCGAGTTCAGATTGATGTCCAGAGCGGTCACAACGGTGCACTGTGGGATAGTTCCCGGAGGCCAATACCATCGAATTGCGGCCACACTAACCCAAATTCGAAATGGCAAAACCGATTTCAGCGCTAATCCCGTCGGAGGTGGTTTAAAGAAACCGATTTAAAGAGCCCTTAAAGTCGGAAAAAAGGGCTTCGTCGTGTGGACGGGTCCAGGCTTAAATCGAGGTAACGCTGCTAAATTCGACCTAAAATCGTAGTGTAGACCAGGCCTTAGTAACACTCCCTCTTATGGAGACAGCACACATCCCTTCACATTGCTTTTTACCCTCAGTAGTGTGTACAGCTCCTCATCATTTAACTCCCTCTGTGAATTTTATTAATGTGCTGTTGGCTCCCAACTTCCAGATTACTAACCAAGGTGTTAGATTTGGAAAGGGCTAATTCTAATTCTGTTCCCTGCTGTACACCTCTCATCTCAATAGAGCGGTGTTTGATTATATTTTTTTGTCTACACTCAGCCTTTGGCTAGTCCACACTCTCTGTGACAGTGTCACATCCAAGCCCGTTGGTATTTATTTTTCCAAGTAGGGTTTTGGGAGCCACTGTATCAAATGATTTACAGCTTTTGAAATACTGTAGCTGTGTGTAGCTGGAAAGCTTCTCTCTTTCACAACAGAAATTGATCCAGTAAAAGATACAGTATTACCTCACCCATCTTGTCCCCCTTTTGTAACACACTTGAGACTATGAATCCTTCACCTTTAGGCTGAAATTTTCAAGGCTTTTGCGGGGAGGTGTTTACAAAATTTGAGTAAAATCCCTTCAGCCTTTTTGTATGTGAGAGTGAAAACATATCAGATGCTTTTTCTGGTTTCTCATTGAACTACACGTGGGGGGGAAAGGGGCTGTAAAAAATTGTGCGGCCTTTCAGAGAAACTGGGATGGAAATAGTTCTGGCTCGGCAGAGCACGAAAACTCCACGAAGCTCTTGTCTGCACCCTTCAGGTGAATGCAGTGTGCGCTTGTGCCCAGGTGACTGATGGAGGTGTCCCAGTCCGTTTGCGCTGATGAGCGCTGCACAGGTGGAGTAGTAGCCCAAAGACAGTGTTCGCACCCAGAGGGGATGCACACTGTGATCTCTGCAAGGCGATTAGTGCTTGGGGCTGTTGGAGGTTGAATTGAGGTAGCGCAGTGTGCAGGGGTGTGTTGGGCAGGTAGGCCGTGTCAGCACTAGTCTGAGCAGTGCTGAGAGCCCTGGGGCAGACAGGCTGGAAGTGTTCGAAATAAGGAGGGTTTCATGATGTGGGTGAGACTCTGCTGACTCACTCCATTCAAAGGCAGCATTGCGTCTTTTTGGCCATGTCACCAGACTGGACACAGGCCCTCCAGCGCGTTGTGCTTTCAGACACGCCATCGACACACACAGAGGGGCCACCCCAGAGATTCGTGGTTTTGCAGGATTGAGCCAGAGCTGGGAGCTTCATTCTACTGTGCCATGTATGGTGCCATCAGCCGTGCTTCCTCTGGTGCAGCGGTCCTCAATAGACTGCGTGTTTGATGGTGCGGCTCTGCTAGGGCTGCCTTTGTCCCTAATGCTGGTGGAGCCGAAGCAATGGGAGCAGCAGTGGGACACTTTGGCACAATTTGCCAAGTGTTGTCAAGGCTCAGAGGCCTGGTACATCTGCCCCTGACCACTTGAAATTTGACCAGGGCCTGAGCCTGCAGCTGTATTGTATGGCCAACTTCATAGGCATAACTCCCTGCTGACAGAAACAGTGGTGGAAGCATTAAATGTAGCTATGGTTCAGGTGTGTTTACAGAGGTAGAAGCACTGGTGTCCTGAGCTGCACTAGCGGCAGATTTCTTGTGAAGGCCTGTGGGCTCATGTGGCACTGAGCTGAGGTTGGCCAGCACATTGCATTTCCTAGGGTTCCAGTGCCATATTCTCTCCTCCTCCATAAGTTGTCTTGCTTTGAGATTTGCCTTTTCCATTATTTTAATTAGATTTTTCATTTTCCCATGGGGTTGGGTGGAAGCTCTGGGTAACATGTATTTTTTGTATGTTTGCACTTGAACTTTCAGTTCTGGGTGGTGTTAATTAGCACAGCTATAAATTCTAGTGTCGATGGGGACACACATTTGTAGGTGACTCCCAATAAAAGTTTCTGTAGTGGAAATGCTCACATGGAAAATGTTTGGCAACTTTAACTTATTTATATTTCAGTAGGGCCTGGACAGCCCAGTCATGCTTAGGGCCTCGTTGTGCTGGGCTCTGGACAAATATATAATGAGGCAGTCTGTACCCCAAAGAGCAGATTGTCTTAATAGGGAACATGTGACAGGTGGGTGTGGAACCCAATGGACAAGAGTAGGGGTAACAGGAACACAGGGGTGCATAGACTAGCTCGGGGGTTCTCAAACTGGGGGTCGGGACCTTTCAGGGGGTCGTGAGGTTATTACATGGGGGGGGTCGCGAGCTGTCAGCCTTCACCCCAAACCCTGCTTCGCATCCAGCATTTATAATGGTGTTAAATATATTTAAAAGTGTTTTTAAGTTATAAGGAGGGGGTCGCACTCAGAGGCTTGCTATGTGAAAGTACAAAAGTTTGAGAACCACTGGACTAGCTAAATGTATTGTTTGGAGGCCTCCAGAGTGTTGTGGGTTTTTTTTGTTGTTGTTGTTGTGGGTTTTTTTTTCTGTTTTTTTTGTTTGGGTTTTTTTGTTTTTTTTAAATAAATGTTTAAGAGATCTTGGCACTGAAAGATGCTCAGGTAGCTGTTGTCAGTTTACCAAGAGGATCATGGCAGGGGTGGACTTGTAATGGACAGCCTCTGGCTGGTGCCAGTGGTTTAACATCCTCAGTTAAATGTGCTCTGCACAGGACCTGTTGTTAAAAACACCACAACCCATCCACACTAGGGCTCCCAATATTGCTAGCACTGCTGGAGCTGGAATGCTCTCGGCAATGGTGAGAAATGTTTGAAAGCTTCCCTATGTAGACAGGGCTCTAAGCTCCCTCTTTCTGCCCAAGTGTTGGGTCGTTGTTGTTTGCATTACTGTAGGACCAGGCCCCTGTGGTGCTAGGCGCTGGACAAACACAAAATGAAAACATGGTCCCTGCCCCAAAAGGTTTACAATCTCAGATTCTTCCCTGTGACAGAATTTCCATTTTTTACTGTGAATTAGCTGCCATTCAGCCACCTAGGGTTTATCCTGGCTGCTTGATTTCCAGCTCTCCAGCTTTCTTAGAATTCTCTGGCAAGTGACTGTACAGATGTCATTGTGTTCTCTTCTCTGTAGGCTCCTCCCCCCACCCTGTCACCACAGCGTAGCCTTCCACAATCTGTCTCTCCCAATTTCCTGATTACATTAGCTACGCTTACATGTCAGAAGATACTGTACTGGATTGTATTTAATTAAACCAGTGTCGTCACACACCCCAGCCAAATATTATTTGTAGCATTACGGTGCCTAGGAGCCCCTCTCATGGGCCAGAGCCCCGCTCTGCGGGGTTCTGTACAAAGATAGAATACAAAGATGGCTGCATGCTCTATGCAAGGGGGCAGGGCTTAACATAAGAATGGCCATACTGGGTCAGACCGAAGGTCCATCCAGCCCAGTATCCTGTCTACCGACAGTGGCCAATGCCAGGTGCCCCAGAGGGAGTGAACCTAACAGGTAATAATCAAGTGATCTCTCTCCTGCCATCCATCTCCACCCTCTGACAAACAGGCTAGGGACACCATTCCTGTTCAGCATTAATGGTGACCTACAAGGAAGACCTATTGGGGGTAGGGCCCATTTTGCTGCCCCTAGTGGCTGAAGAAGGTCTGACACACCAACAGAAGGTCCTGGCTTGTTCTGACATTAAATGGAGCTCTTGTTTCCACCGAGAAGTGACTGTGGTCAACTGGGGACTTGGTAGGACAGTGCCATCACCTCTACAATGAAGGGATGTTTATTCACTCTGTTTTCTCTTTGTTTTCATTAATGGCATATGTAAATCACATGGGAGCAAACTCTCTAAGGATTCAACACCTCTACCACTGTGGTTAAGGGCTGAGAACTTCCAGCCCACGTTTGTCATCCAAGGAGTCCCCTGGCAAAAGAGCCAACAGACAGCTTTCCTGACACTGCCACAGAAATAAACAAAGGTTTTTGCAGGGGAGAGTCTCCTTTCTAGTCTCTCTGCTATACCATAAAAATAAAGATGCAGTAAAGGAAGGACCCAAATTCAAGTTCATCTGGCATTTCCTGGTTTTCGAGTGTTTAACTGTGCACTTACTGTCAACCTAACATAGGGTTTAATCTGCTGGGCCAGTGTAAACGTGCCTCCCCGGAGCTCTGGGCCCAGCCCAACAGAACTCCCCCACTGGCATTCAGATAACCATCACAATCCCTGTTGGATGCATTGGATCAGCCTATTTCCTCACTTCCCTCCACCTTCCATTCTGGGATTGGAAGGGGAGCAGAGCACAGGGAGCTGCCCATTCCCCCTGGCTCCCCAGCCTCTAAGGTTAGAAGAGACGGTGGATTGGTGCTGAAAAATGATTGTCACCTGCATGGAAACCCCAGCCTCCCCTGCTCCCCTGAGAACTGGCAGGGCTCCTGGCTGGAGAGGGCCCGACAAGAGTCTGACAGAGACAGTATGCTCTGTCTCTGTCAGACTCTGCACCAGCTGCTGCTGCCCACCCAACCTTCCTTCCCCCCGGGCTGGGACTTGGCCTCAGCTTGGCAGCTGGGTTCCCCCAGTTAACAGCTTGATGTTTTCTCAGAAACCCTGGGTGTTCTCTGTGATGACACCTTATCTTTGCCATTGTTTGATTTCCTGCAAGTGTCTCCTTCCCAGGCTTCTGCCACTGAGGTCTTAGCAATCAGCTAGGAGAATACCCAGTAGGTGAACTGAGGAGCTATTTCCCTCCCTCTCCATGGTCTACTGTTGTTACACGGGTCGCCCGTTCCCCTTGTGCTTGGGCAGTGCTCTGTGCGGGTCAGTATTGCTGTTTTGTTGGTGGTTATTTGCACTTTCCTCGGGCACTAACTTGGTGCAACCTCTCATCTTGGCTGTGGAGGTTTGGTTTTGCTTTTTGGCCTCTTCAAAATCTGTTAAATTAGGCTGAATAATGGGGAAAGGAGTCAGTGAACACTGTTGCTAGTGAATTTTCCTGTAGAGCTCCTCTGATGAGGTATGTCTCAGTGTCAGCATGAGAGTCACTCAAACAGAGCCATCCCCAAGTACCAAGGGAAGAACAAAGCACCTGTGTTGAGAGGGAATGTGCAGCACGTCAAGGCATTTCACACAAACACCCCCTGCAGGCTGAGCACCAGCCAGAGAACTGTTAGTCTGAAAGGCACATTCTGTGCTTCAAATTCAGCCCAAGTCACTGCCAGGTCTGGGGAGGGGAAGGAATTTGGTCATGAGCCCTTGTCTGCTGCTCTGTGATGTTCTGCTCTGTATAGGTGATTGTCCCATGCTCGTTACCTCAGTGTCTGAGTGCCTATAGATAAAGGCCAGAAAGGATTTCATTTTTGTGTCAAACAGTCCCCTTGGCGAGCCACCCTTTCTGCTTGGCTCACCGAGGAGGTTCCGTGGGCAGCCGGAGAATGAGCAGGATTCGGACACCAGTGCCATGGCAGAGATGCTGCCTGGGAGGTGGGATTTCCGTGACACTATTTCTGATTTGCTCCAATGCACAGAGAACAGTGGGGGACAATGTCAGTGCTAGACTCCGCAGCCTACCCTTCAGCTCATTTGAGACCAGCACGCCGTTACCCAGCCACACGGGGCAGAGGCCGGTTGGCACACTCAGGCTAGAGAGAGGGGAAAGGCCTCTAGCCTAGGTGTGCAGAGATCCCCTGCGAGGGCCTGGGGAGTGTGGCAGTTCCTGCTCTCAGTAGTCAGCGGGACACTCTCCCTCCTGTCAGGTATGCCTGGAGCAGGTGATGCTCCAGTGTGCATGGCTCTGGGCTGCTTATGAACTGGGGAAAGGAGCCCAGCAGTTGGAGGGGCCGCAGACTCCCTGTTTGACTTTGGCCGAGTCCTTTGGGGCTTGTCTACATGGGGAAACTTACCAGCATAACTACCAGTACGATGCTACCACTGTCGTTCTCCTGGTGTGCTATGGTGGTATAGTCATGCCAGTACATTTCCTTGTGTAGATAAGCACTTGGTCTCCCTGGGCCTCCGTTCCCATCTGTACAATGGGGCCAATAGCCCTGTCCTGCCGCACAAGGGGGTGTGGGGATAAAGACACTCGGATGGTACGGTGACGGGAGCCTGGATGGATAGGGCTGGATTCTGGCTCCGGACTGGCAGAATCCCAAGTGACCATTTTAAAGAGCTCTCAGTCTGGAGGAGTGCAGAGGTTGCTGTGCACAGCAGGAGGCTGAAGATTTGCATGCCCCTTCTGGGAGGAGCGAGCTGCTCTGGTGACCTGTAGATGGAGAGTGTGCTGTGGGTCTGGGAGTGTCTCAGTGGGGTCTCAGGAGTGTGAAATTCACCCCCTTGCCTGCTGTAGTTGTGCTGACCCACTCTCTGGGGCAGACATAGCTAGGTCAATGAAGGATTGCTTCCATCAGCCTAGAGGTGGAGTTCCTGCGACAGCAACACCCCTTCTGTCACTGGAGGAAGCGTCTGCGCTATAGTGGCATGTGGCTGTGCTACTGTAGCAGCTGCTTCTTACTGTTCGTGCTCTCCTCTGGTTTTGTGAGAACAGCGTGTGAGTGGGAAATCTCCGGGTGGGAAATGTGAGTGTGTCTGTGCTGGTACCGTATTTCCCTGCCCCTGAGCTCCGTTCATGCCAGGTCATCCGCTGGGAGCCAGTGCAACCCCAACACTCCTGACTTGGTGCTTTTCTCTTTCAGGATGCGCACAACTGTATTCCTGAGCTGGACAGTGAGACGGCCATGTTCTCCGTCTACGATGGACACGGAGGTAACTGTTCCTCTCGCTCTTTCCAGGGAATTGCACTTGGGCAGCTTCTCACAGGGGACTGCTCTGGTCTGCTGCAGTGGCTGCCCCTTTGGGGCAAACCCCTCTGGCAGTAAAAACCCTGCTCCTTCTTGAGAAGTGTTCTCTGGGGCAAAGTGCAGACTGAGGCTGCCGATGGCTGTGTGGGGCTGTGGGAGGACGGGCACTGGGTTGGCACAGTGGGATCTGGACAACCTCCCTCTGGTGGGAGTTGGGCTTGAAGGGTCCACAGGAGGCATTCCAGGACTGAGGCTGTTTTTCCAGCTGGGCAGGGGAGCAGTTTAAGGGTCACCACTTCGAGGTGAGCACGTGCATAAGAACATAAGAATGGCCGTACTGGGTCAGACCAAAGGTCCATCCAGCCCAGTATCCTGTCTACCGACAGTGGCCAATGCCAGGTGCCCCAGAGGGAGTGAACCTAACAGGTAATGATCAAGTGATCTCTCTCCTGCCATCCATCTCCACCCTCTGACAAACAGAGGCTAGGGACACCATTCCTTACCCATCCTGGCTAATAGCCATTAATGGACTTAACCTCCATGAATTTATCCAGTTCTCTTTTAAACCCTGTTATAGTCCTAGCCTTCACAACCTCCTCAGGCAAGGAGTTCCACAAGTTGACTGTGCGCTGTGTGAAGAAGAACTTCCTTTTATTTGTTTTAAACCTGCTGCCCATTAATTTCATTTGGTGGCCCCTAGTTCTTNGCTTCTTAAACATTTTAAAAATCTTATTTACTTTACCTGCAACAATAGTTTAGTTATATATTATAGACTTATAGAAAGAGACCTTCTAAAAACGTTAAAATGTTTTACTGGCACGCGAAACCTTAAATTAGAGTGAATAAATGAAGACTTGGCACACCACTTCTGAAAGGTTGCCAACCCCTGCCCTAATCATTTTAGTTGCCCTGAACCTTTTCTAGTGCCAGTATATCTTTTTTGAGATGAGGAGACCACATCTGTACGCAGTATTCAAGATGTGGGCGTACCATGGATTTATATAAGGGCAATAAGATATTCTCCGTCTTATTCTCTATCCCCTTTTAATGATTCCTAACATCCTGTTTGCTCTTTTGACTGCTGCTGCACACTGCGTGGGCGTCTTTAGAGAACTATCCACGATGACTCCAAGATCTTTTTCCTGATTAGTTGTAGCTAAATTAGCCCCCATCATATTGTATGTATAGTTGGGGTTATTTTTTCCAATGTGCATTACTTTACATTTATCCACATTAAATTTCATTTGCCATTTTGTTATCCAATCACTTAGTTTTGTGAGATCTTTTTGAAGTTCTTCACAGTCTGCTTTGGTCTTAACTATCTTGAGCAGTTTAGTATCATCTGCAAACTTTGCCACCTCACTGTTTACCCCTTTCTCCAGATCATTTATGAATAAGTTGAATAGGATTGGTCCGAGGACTGACCCTTGGGGAACACCACTAGTTACCCCTTTCCATTCTGAAAATTTACCATTTATTCCTACCCTTTGTTCCCTGTCTTTTAACCATTTCTCAATCCATGAAAGGATCTTCCCTCTTATCCCATGACAACTTAATTTACGTAAGAGCCTTTGATGAGGGACCTTGTCAAAGGCTTTCTGGAAATCTAAGTACACTATGTCCACTTTGTCCACATGTTTATTGATCCCGTCAAAGAACTCTAATAGATTAGTAAGACACGATTTCCCTTTACAGAAACCATGTTGACTTTTGCCCAACAATTTATGTTCTTCTATGTGTCTGACAATTTTATTCCTTACGATTGTTTCAACTAATTTGCCCGGTACTGACGTTAGACTTACCGGTCTGTAATTGCCGGGATCACCTCTAGAGCCCTTTTTAAATATTGGCGTTACATTAGCTATCTTCCAGTCACTGGGTACTGAAGCCGATTTAAAGGACAGGTTACAAACCATAGTTAATAGTTCCACAATTTCACATTTGAGTTCTTTCAGAACTCTTGGGTGAATGCCATCTGGTCCCGGTGACTTGTTAATGTTAAGTTTATCAATTAATTCCAAAACCTCCTCTAGTGACACCTCAATCTGTGACAATTCCTCAGATTTGTCACCTACAAAGGATGGCTCAGGTTTGGGAATCTCCCTAACATCCTCAGCCGTGAAGACTGAAGCAAAGAATTCATTTAATTTCTCCGCAATGACTTTATCGTCTTTAAGTGCTCCTTTTGTATCTCGATCGTCCAGGGGCCCCACTGGTTGTTTAGCAGGCTTCCTGCTTCTGATGTACTTAAAAACATTTTGTTACCTTTTGAGTTTTTGGCTAGCCGTTCTTCAAACTCCTCTTTGGCTTTCCTTATTACATTTTTACACTTAATTTGGCAGTGTTTATGCTCCTTTCTATTTACCTCACTAGGATTTGACTTCCACTTTTTAAAAGATGCCTTTTTATCTCCCACTGCTTCTTTTACATGGTTGTTAAGCCATGGTGGCTCTTTTTTAGTTCTTTTACTGTGTTTTTTAATTTGTGGTATACATTTAAGTTGGGCCTCTATTATGGTGTCTTTGAAAAGTGTCCATGCAGCTTGCAGGGATTTCACTCTAGTCCCTGTACCTTTTAATTTCTGTTTAACTAACCCCCTCATTTTTGCCTAGTTCCCCTTTCTGAAGTTAAATGCTACAGTGTTGGGCTGTTGAGGTGTTCTTCCCACCACAGGAATGTTAAAAGTTATTATAATATGGTCACTATTTCCAAGTGATCCTGTTATAGTTACCTCTTGGACCAGATCCTGCACTCCACTCAGGACTAAATCGAGAATTGCCTCTCCCCTTGTGGGTTCCTGTACCAGCTGCTCCAAGAAGCAGTCATTTAAAGGATCGAGAAATTTTGTCTCTGCATTTCGTCCTGAGGTGACATGTTCCCAGTTAATATGGGGATAATTGAAATCCACCACTATTATTGAGTTCTTTATTTTGATAGCCTCTCTAATCTCCCTTAGCATCTCATCATCACTATCACTGTCTTGGGCAGGGGGTCGATAATAGATCCCTAATGTTATATTCTTAGTAAATTATGAAATTACTATCCATAGAGATTCTATGGAACATGTGGATTCACTTAAGATTTTTACTTCATTTGATTCTACATTTTCTTTCACATATAGTGCCCCGCCCCCCCCCGACCTGTTCTGTCCTTCCGCTATATTTTGTACTCTGGAATGATTGTGTCCCATTTATTGCTCTCAGTCCACCAGGTTTCTGTGATGCCTATTATATGAATATCCTCCTTTATCACAAGGCACCCTAGTTCACCCATCTTATTATTTGGACTTCTAGCATTTGTGTACAAGCACTTTAAAAACTTGTCACTGTTTATTTGTCTGCCCTTTTCTGATGTGTTGGATTCTTTTTTATGTGACTGTTTCTTCATACACAGAGCAGGTCCTAGAGGAAGGGGCACTCCCAGTTCTGCAGTGAGGGGATGACTTGGGGTTTGCAAGCTGCTCTGGGGGGCTCTGCAGCTGATGGCCTTGATCCTCCTTTAGTTTCTAGACTGTAGCTGAAGGTCCTTGCCTTGATGCTGCTGCCCGTGCACCACTTCCCACGTCAGACTGAAGCCTGTGTCCATAGAGACCAAGAGATGGAAAAGTCCTGTTAGGTTCCAGCTAGTCCAGGGGTTCTCAAACCGGGGGTTATGACCCCTCAGGGGGTCGCGAGCTGTCCGCCTCCACCTCCAAACCCCGCTTCGCCTCCAGCGTTTATAATAGTGTTAGGTTTTAAAAAGTGTTTTTAATGTATAAGGTGGGCGGCACTCAGAGGCTTGCTGTGTGAAAGGGGTCACCAGTGCAAAACGTGAAGAACCGCTGAGCTAGTCCCTTCCCCTCCGCACGCCCAGCGAAGTCAGTACTAGATACATGGGCCACAGTCTCCATGGAACTAAGCTTTCTGTAAATGCCTAGGTAGATGGATTTTGTCCAGTCAGAATGCACGTATTCTGTGGCTGCGGACTCCACCTCTGTGCAGAAACATGGTCTGGCACCTCTACTTGCAGTGTAACCAATACAGTGACATCCGCCCGAGCCTGCAGACAATAGCATTTATTTATTTGCCACCCCACCCTGATTGTATCTGAGCAGCTCGCACCTTGCAGCAGCCCTGCCAGGTAGGACAGGGTTGTTATCCTCTGGCTGGTAGGGGGGGAACAGAGACAGATCAAGGACTTTTTGGAAGTACCTTTGAGTTCAGGTGGTGTTTGGGTGCTGGACACATCTGTCCAAAGTCACGTGCTGTCTGCCTGGCCCAAGGTCACCGTGGAGTCCCCGTCGTAACTGCAAGCCCTGCCCTGTCTCTTGCTGCTGCGTCCCAGCAGGGTGCTCACTTTGAAACCGAATCCTGGAATTCTCAAACTCCCCACGAATTGTGTCATTGAGTTTCATGTTGTTAGTAGTATTGGCTTGTGTTACCATAGATGACTCGTGCCCCAAATAGCTTACAGTTGAAGTCAGGACAAGAGGGACACAGCCAGATGGGGCTGCAAGGGAACAGAGAGACAGCATTGGTGAGCATGAGGGGCAGGGGTCTCTGCACACCAGCAGCCTAGCGGTTGTCAGTTTTTTGGAAGGTTCATGGCAGCAGAGAGTGTTGAAAGAGGCAAACGAGGCAGCTTTGTGGGTGTTTGCAGGGAGCTCCTCTCAAGCGTGTGGGCGGCAGGGGAGAAGGCTTGAAAATGTACCAAGGGGGCAGTTGAGGCTGGCACCACAGGCCAGTTGGGGGCAGGAGTCAGCCTTTCACTAATGAATATGAGAGAGGACGGTTGGTGGGGACAGGGCGTGAAGGGCCTTGAGAGTGAAGACAGTTAACTTATGTTAGATACAGTAGAGAAGGTGGAAGGGGGCCAGTGGAGGAATGCGAAGAGAGGGGTGACATAGTCAGAGCACCCCGGCTAGGACAGTGATCTTTGCAGCAGCATTCTGAATGGGTCCGAGCGAGACACGACTGTATTTGTCAAAGCCAGAGAGAAGGGTGTTGCAGTATTGAGATTGGAGCGCAGATGAGATTCATCCTAGACCAGTCTGAGGTGATGCTGTTGGGTTGGGGGAAGCAGCCAGAGGAGATGGAGATAGCTGCAGCCCCTTGGATTGAGGGGGTACAGACACTAGCAGTTACTGATGATCACAATTTAGGGTGATTCGAGACCCGCAACTCGCTTTCCACCTGATGAAACATTTGAGTTTGTCTGGCCGAATAAGCCCAGTATGCCTCTCCGTGCTCCCGCCTCCTTGTCTCTCTAGGTCCTACCTGGGTGTTTTAGAGTGACTCTCTCCTCCACCGTTCTCCTAGGTTAGGAACCAGAGATTTATAGACCATAAAGCCAGGAGGAACCTCTGTGATCATTTCTCTGACCTCTGGTGTAACACGCCATAGTAATCCTTGTCTTAATTCCTATTTGAACTAGAGCAGAGCTTTTAGGAAACTATCTAGTCTTGATTTAAAAATTGCCAGTGATGTAGGATAAGTTGTGCCAGTGCTTAGTTACCCTCAGTGGTTTTTGTTGTTGTTGTTGTTTTTAAAAAAAAAAAGTAGTTGCATCTTATTTCTGGTCTGAATTTGTCCAGCTTCAGCTTCCAGACATTGGGCTGTTACACCTTTGCCTGCTAGATTGAAGACTCCCTCTGATATCAAATAGCTGTTCCCCATGTATGTACGTATAGACTGGGATCAAGTCACCCCTTAACCTTTCCTTTTTTAATAAAAATGTTGTGGTACCAAGTCAAACACCTCACAGAAATCTAAGTCTGTTACATCAACACTATGACCTTTATCAGCCAAATGTGTCATTTCATCAACAATAGATAGCACGTTAGTTTGACAGGATCTATTTTCCATAAGCCCATGTTGATTTGCATTAATTATATTATGTAAGAACTGCCATGCAGGGTCAGACCATGGTCCCTCTAGCACAGTAGCCTGTCTCTGACAGTTGTCCATACTGGAGCTTCATGGGTAATGCACATAACAAGGTAGTTAGTGATCCACCCTGTCTTCCCCTGCCGGCTTCTGGCAGTCAGAACTTTAGGGTTGTCCCAAGGATTGGGTTGTGTCCCTGACCATCTTGGCTAATAGCCATTGATGGACCCATCCTCTATGAACTTCACTATTCTTTTTTTGAGCCCAGTTCTACTTTGACCATCACAACATCCCTGGCAATGAGTTTCACAGGTGAATTGTGCATTGTGTGAAAAGGTACTTCCTCTTGTTTTGTATTCATCCTGCTACCTGTTAATTTTATTGGGTGACTCCTGGTTTTTGTATTGTGGAAAAGGGTAAATAACACTTCATTGTTCACTCTCTTCACACCAGGCATGATTTTCTAGCTCTCTGTCATATCCCCTCTCAGGGCTTGGCTACACTGGCAGATGTACAGCGCTGTGAGTTAAACCTGCCTTCGTACAGCTGAATAGGGAGAGCGCTGCGGTCTGTCCACACTGACAGCTGACAGCGCACTGTCGTGGCCACATTGGCGGCATTTGCAGCGGCATTGGGAGCAGCGCATTATGGACAGCTATCCCACAGAGCACCTCTTCCCATTTTTGCGCCACTTTGGCGCGGTGGCTTGTGGGAAGGGGGCGGTGGGCGTGGGGCATTCTGGGTCCTGTCCCAACACCCCGTGATGCATCGCTTCACATCCCAGCAATCCCTGTGTTTCCGTCCACATTTGGCGCCATCTTTCAACGGCTTTTGTGCAGCGCGATCTGTGTGCTCCGTTTCGGTCTGCGGGAAATAGAGCCCGAACTGCTGAGGAGTATGCTGACGAGTCTCGCCTTCACGTCACGTTTAGCAGTCGAGCTGTTCCTTAAGTTCCAAAGTGACAGTGAGGAGTCCGACGAGGATTCCGACGAGGATAGCGAGTCACGTAACGCGTACGACACGAAATTGCTTGTCTCATTCACGGACATGCTCAGCACTGTGGAACGCCGCTTCTGGGCTCGGGAAACAAGCACTGAGTGGTGGGATCACATCGTCCTGCAAGTCTGGGATGACGAGCAGTGGCTGCAGAACTTTCAGATGAGAAAAGCCACTTTCATGGGACTGTGTGAGGAGCTTGCCCCCACCCTGCGGCGCAAGGACACGAGATTGAGAGCCGCCCTGCCGGTGGAGAAGCGGGTGGCTATTGCAATCTGGAAGCTGGCAACTCCAGACAGCTACCGATGGGTCGCGAACCAGTTTGGAGTGGGGAAGTCGACCGTTGGAATCGTGCTGATGCAAGTTTGCAGGGCCATTAATAAAATCCTGCTCAGAAGAACCGTGATTCCGGGTAACGTGCAGGACATTGTGGATGGCTTTGCACAAATGGGTTTCCCTAACTGTGGAGGGGCAATAGATGGGACGCATATTCCTATTCTGGCCCCGGAGCACCTAGCCTCCGAGTACGTTAATCGGAAGGGGTATTTCTCTATGGTACTCCAGGCGGTAGTGGATCACCGTGGGCGTTTCATTGACATTAATACAGGGTGGCCCGGAAAGGTGCATGATGCACGCATCTTTCGGAACACTGGCGTGTTCAGGAAGCTGGAGGCCGGGACTTTTTTCCCCGATAGGAAGATCACAGTAGGGGAAGTCGAAATGCCCATTGTGATCCTTGGAGACCCCGCTTACCCGCTAATGCCGTGGCTCATGAAACCCTACACAGGGTGCCTTGACAGTAGCAAGGAACGGTTCAACTACAGGCTGAGCCGGTGCCGAATGACTGTGGAGTGTGCTTTTGGCCGTTTAAAGGGCCGCTGGCGATCTCTGTATGGGAAGCTGGACTTGGCAGAAAACAGCATCCCCGCGGTTATATCCGCGTGCTGTACCCTCCATAATATTTGTGAAGGGAGGGGTGAAATATTCAGGCAGGCATGGACCTCCGATGTTCAACACCTGGAGGCTGAATTTGCACAGCCAGAGAGCAGGGCTACTAGACGGGACCAGCACGGGGCTGCTAGGATTAGGGATGCCTTGAGGGAGCAATTTGAGGCTGAAAGCCAGCAGTAATGTCTGGTGCCCTGTGGTTACAATGTTGGTAGGAATCTGTGTTTGCTTCACTGATTTGCAGTGCCTGGTTCCTGGCCTAATGGATCTTTTACTTTATGCAATAATAAAGAATGTTTTCAAAACCAAAATATCCATTTATTGAAAAGAAAATAAATTTATTGAAAGAAACAACTGTTTGGGAATCAAGAAAGGGCAATGGGGTGGGGTGGGGTTGGGATGGGGAATGGTACAATCAGAGATCTGCGTATGTCCTGTCTCCACTGCTTTGCATTGAGTGCTGCACTTCATGATGTCTATACTGCATGGTGATGGGGGTTGAGTGCAGGGGGTAAGGCTCGTAGTTTTCAGAGCTGGGTGGTGAAGATACCGGTGTTGGAGGCAGCAGTTGGCGGTAAGAACCCGCACGTTGGGGAAAGTGGGTTGGAGGGGACATGGGGGCACAAGGTAACGAGTTTTGGGGCAAGGGCTGCATGGGGGGGCGGGCGCGGTAGTGCTCCGCCTGCATGGCTACGAGCTCCTGGATAGAGTCTGCTTGGCGCTCCATGATGGTTATCAGCCTATCCGTGCTTTGCTGCCGGTGCTGCGTGGCCTGCCGCCGGTGCGATGAGTTTTCCTGGCGGATCCTGCTTTCTGTCTCCCTCCACTCCTGCGCTCTCTCCCTCCACTCCTGGGCTTTTTGATTTTCTTTAACAGACTGCTGCATGACTTGGTGCAGCATGTCTTCCTTGCTTTTCCGCGGTCTCCTCCGGAGTCTTTCCAGTCTTTGAGCCGGTGTAAAAACGGACGGCTGAGGTCTCAAGGTTCCCCCGCACTTGAGGAGGGCACACACAGTGTACACAATAGCATAATTTTCCTGTCCCAAAGAGAGCGGACATAACCCACGGGAGCCCCAAAATGGTGAGTAAGGGGGACTGATTGTTTCTGGGCTGTACTGTCTTCTGGGTTTCTGTGCCTTGGGGAGAGCCAACAGCTGCAGGGGGCACCTACACTGAACACTGTCCCAAAATTTTCCACAGGAGTTCGTCCTGGAAGATATCTCACTGCTGAGGAAGCAAGGGAGGCTTCCTGGGAAGCAAGGGAGGGTCTTCTATTGCAATGCGGCTTCCGCCCTGGCCCATATGCAGCTTCACTGTGTGCAGCAATGGTCCCCCCGCCCCTCGCGGCACAGTGGCGCGGACACGTTAGCCTGACTGGGACAAGGACCACGGTGGCTCTCCCAAGAAACCTGCGCAAGCGCATTGCCCACATTCTGGATGAGACTTTCGAAGAGATTACCGCGGCCGATTACCGCGAAGTGATAGACCACATCAATGCGCTATTCCACATCTAGGCATGCATGCAGCCCTAACCCTCCTCTCCCGAAAATCTTCCTTCCCAAAAAATAAAGCGCTTACCGGGAACACGCTCTTCAGTTTGTCCTCCACCAGTTTGTCCTCCACCAAGTACCGGCTGCTGCGACTGGCTAGCTTCCTCCGGGCTCGAGAAGAGCTCCTGGCTGCATGGACCCAGGTAGTCCGGGGTGTCTCCAACCGCCCCAGCACCCTGACTCCCGGTTTCCTCCTCGTCCTCCTCCTCCACCACCCGCTCTGAAGTGTCCATGGTGGTGCTCGGCATGGAGGAGGGGTCACCCCCAAGTATCTCATCCAGCTCTTTATAGAATCTGCAGGTCGTGGGGGGAGCACCCGAGCGGCTGTTTGCCTCGCGGGCTTTGCGGTAGGCATTCCGCAGCTCCTTCACCTTAATCCTGCACTGCAGAGCGTCCCGGTCATGGCCCCTTTCAATCATGGCCCTTGATATCTGCCCGTAGGTATCGTAATTCCTACGGCTGGAGCGCAGCTGGGACTGGACAGCTTCCTCCCCCCAAACACTGATGAGGTCCAGCAACTCGCCATTGCTCCATGCTGGGGCTCGCCTGGCGCGTGGAGGCATGGTCACCTGGAAAGATTCGCTGATAGCACTCCACACCTGGCTGGCTGAGCAAACAGGAAGGGGATTTTTAAAATTCCCGGGGAATTTAAAGGGTGGGTCTGACGGTTGGTCACCTGAGGCCAGGGCAGTAGAGTTCGAACTGATGACCAGAGTGGCTAGAACAGGCATTGTGGGATACTGCCGAATACTTCTGGAGGCCAATCAGTGCGCATTGGGCGGCTACACTGGCGCTGCAGCAGCAGCGCAATTCTCCTTATTCCTCTGGCGGAGGAGGAGTACAAGCAGCACTGTATCTGCGGAGATACAGCGCTGTACGTGCCTTGCCAGTGTGGATGGGTAGTGAGTTACAGCGCTGTGCGCGGCTTTAGTGCGCTGTAACTTGCCAGTGTAGCCAAGCCCTTAGTGGTCTCTTTTCCAAGCTGAACAGCCCTAATCTGATAGAAGCCCTTTCATATACTTGATTATCTTTGTTCCCCTTTTCTGAACCTTTTCTAGTTCCACTATATCCTTTCTGAGATGGGGTAACCAGAACTGGACACAGTATTCAAGGTGTGAATGTACCATGGACTTACATAGGGGCATTATGATATTTTCAGTCTTATTTTCTATCACTTTCCTAATGGTTCCTACCATTCTGTTAGCCTTTTTGACCGCTGCTGCGCATTGAGCTGAAGTTTTCAGAGAACTATTCACTGTGACTCCAAGATCTTTCTTGAGTGATAACAGCTAATTTTGAACCCATCATGCGTTACTTTGCACTTATCAATGTTGAATTTCATCTGCTATTTTCATGCTCAATCACTCAGTTTTGTGAGATCCCCCTGGAACTTTTTGTAGTCAGCTTTGAACTTCACTATCTCGAGTAACTTTGTATCATCTGCAAACTTTGCCTCTTCACTGTTCACTCTTTCTTCCAGATCAGCAATTAATGTGTTGAATAGCACAGGTCTTTGTACAGATCCTTGGGGGACCCCGCTGTTTATCTCTGTGCATTGTGAAAACTGACCATTTAGTCCTACCCTCTTTCCTGTCTTTTAACCAGTTACTGATCCATAAGAGGACCTTCCCTCTTATCCCAAGACAGCTTAGGCTCTGGTTACACTACAGCTTAAGTCAACATAAGTTATGTTGCTCATGAGTATGAATTAGCCACCCCCTGAGCGCCATAACTTATGCCGGTGTGGACAGAGCTATGTCGGCGGGAGAGCTTCTCGCCGGGGCTGGAGGAGTTAAGCCGACAGGAGAGCTCCCTGGGGCGGTGTAGCTGCATCAGTGCTCTCTTGTGTAGCCATAGCATAAGTTTCCTCAAAAGTCTTTGGTGCGGGACCTTGTTAAAGTCTTTCTGAAAGTCCAGGTACACTCTAACCACTGGATCACTCTTGGCCACATGCTTGTTGACCCCCTCAAAGAATTCTAATAGATTGGTGAGGCATGATTTCCCTTTAGAAAAGCTGTGTTGATTCTTCCCCAATAAACTGTGTTTAACTCGGTATTTGATAATTCTGTTCTTTACTATGATTTCTGCTCGTTTGTGCAGTCCTGAAGTTAGGCTCACTGGCCGGGATCGCCTCTGGAGCCCATTTTAAAAATCAGCGTTACATTCTAGTCATGTGGTGCACTGTCCTTTAATGCTTTATAAATTGAGTCCTATATCAGCTGTTCCGTTGTTCTGGCCAGGACTGATGTCTGTCTGATAGGCCTGTGGTTACCTGGGACATCCTGTTCACCCTTTTAAAGTCGCCATCCCAAGATGGTGGCTGTCTGTGTCACTGTTACTGATCCCTTTCCCCTATGCTGGCTTCTAGCACTCACCGGGGATGTGGGAGAGCCAGGCTCCAGTCCTCACTCGGGAACAGACCTGATACGGGGGTGCCGATTCTCTCTGCCGCTCAGGGTGAATATGGTCTGACCGGACGGGTCTGCATCATCCAATTTCTGATGCATCCCCTTTAGCCAAAGCTGTTTTCACAGGGTTTCCATTCCTTGCCAATTGCCCAGTTCTCCCCTCCCTCCAGGCAGGTTTGAAAGAGCTGTGTGTTTGCCATTCATTCCTTAGTTCCCCTAACAGTGCAGTCACCTTGGGGGGACCCTGCCATCACCCTTTGTCAGCGTTCTCGCTGCCCTTCTCCTTTCCCTGCGTTCTTGGCATGTTCTTGTTTGGCTGCTTCCCCCTTCTCCATTCCCAGTGTGGTTCCTTCTCCCACTCAGATCTCTGGCCCTTCCCTTCCAAACCAGAGGGGCTGCTCCTCACCTCTCCCATCAGAGCTTTTCACTGGGCTGCTTCCCTGCCCCGTTGTGCGTTCTGCCAAGTCCCGTTGGCTGAGCTCAACTCCAGGAGTTTGTGGTTACTGCTGCCATGTCAGTGCTGGCTTCTCCTTTGGTGGGGCCCACCCTCTAGGGGTCAAGAAGTGTCATCTGAACCATGGCCCTGTGGACTGCCTGGCTGCACTGGTTACCCAGGCACCCCCAAGGAGGAGTTGTGGTGCCAAGTAGCCGACAGTTGTTTCAGGAGTGAAATAATCTGTATGCTCATGTGCAGGCCGTGGGTCTGTTACACGTAACTCAGAGAATTTCCCCTCCTTCCGTGTCTGGCCCTGGGGCTTGCTTCTGCTATCGCCGCCTCCTGCATTTCTTTCCTTCCTCTCCCAGTAGGACTCCGCTCTGCCCATTAGGACCACAGTCTCCCTCACTAATTGTAGCGTCTCCTTCCTCTTGCGCTGGGGCAGGCGCTCCTGTATGTGAACACTCGCCCCCTGCGTGCTGGAAACACAGCACCTCCCAGATTATCTGCATTGAGCAGAAGCCCCCTTTCCCCTGATGCAATATCAAAGCTCGGCTCTCCAGGTGGGACTGGCCTGAGAACAGTGGAGTCCCTTGGAACCTGGCCAGCCCCAATGAAGGGTGAAAAGCCTTGGAGATTTGCTGGAGTCCCAGGGCTTGTCATATTGATGGTGTCTCCAGTGGCAGCAGCAAGTCCTGACACCTCGGAGGTGCAGCTCCTTGGAAAGCGGAGGCCCCTGCGCCAAGCCCCGAGATGCCCCTGCGCCTAGCCCCGAGATATCCCGCTAGCGACCTCTCCTCTGCAGCTGGTTGCTGTCTCCTCCTCCTGCACTGACCTCCGTCCTGGCCGGAGGCCCCAGATTTCCCTCGGGGCGGTCACAGCTCAGCTCGCTCTGTGCCCAGGGCCACTGGGAGGAGCAGGCTTTTCAAGCAGCCTCTACTCTCTTTCAGGGGAAGAGGTTGCCCTGTATTGTGCCAAGTATCTCCCGGAGATAATCAAGGACCAGAAGGCGTACAAGGAAGGCAAACTACAGAAGGTAAGAGCCTGGCACTGCAGTGGATAAGTGTAGGCACCAAGGCAGGAGAACAGGCCTCTCTGGGCGTCTAGTCCCCACCCAGGTCCCGGTGTCCTCTGGGATTGCCCAGCCCCTCCCTCGGAGGGTGTCCCAAGGCCTGGTTATTCTCCCAGGGAAGCTTTCTTCCTTTTTCCACCTTGGGTCTTCTGCTCACTAGCTGTTGGCCTCGTTGCTTAGCTGTTCCTCCTCCCTCCTTTAGCTCCCTTGAAGTTACTGCGAGGCAGTGCTCATTTCTGGCTCACGCCTTGTGTTCCCTACAGAGCGTCCCCCTCTCTGCTCTCCATATCCCCACAGAGCTGCCCTGGTTTTCAGTCTCCTCCTGGATCAATGCAGGAATCGGACTGATGGGCAGCAGTGTAGGTGAGAGAAATGCATCCCCTTGAGACTCACAGCGATGGCAGAGTGGAGCTCTCGGAGAACACGGCATTAGGCAGCATGTTCTGGGTGCAGACCCGTCTGGCGAAGCCAGTGACCTATAGGAACGAGGGGTTGTTCCTCATGCTGACCCTCCCCAGTGCCATCCCATCTGCCCCATGCGCTCTCTGGCAAACCTGGCCAGTCACCTCAGTGATTCTCCTGAAGGGGCTGGGGACGTGATGGGATCCCAGTGCTGCTGAGAGAGGGGAGGGCGGGCGCTCCCCTGAACAGCATGCAGCCCCCGTGCTGTGTTTGTCCGTAGGCCCTGGAGGACGCCTTCCTGGCCATCGATGCCAAGCTGACCACAGAGGAGGTGATTAAGGAGCTTGCTCAGATCGCTGGGCGGCCCCAGGATGACGAGGAGGAGAAAGAGAAAGTGGCTGATGAAGATGATGGTAAGTGAAGCATGTGCCCAGCCAGTATCTGAGGCTGAGCACTGAGGCGCTGTCCGCCAGCCGTGGGAGGGGCAGGGCAGTGACTGTGCGAGGGAAGGGTTTACTCTTTAAAGGAGCCAGTTCAACAAAGTGCAGCTGGAGCTAACCTAGCGCTCTCCTCGTTTAACTGACACACGCCTTCCTCGGGCCCATCCCTTGGGCGTATCTGCAGCAGGTGCTTTGTTCCAGCCAAGGGTTCGAGCTTTCTGGGCCGTGGCAATACTGGTCTGAGCTGAGATGTGGTGTCGGTGAAATGGGCAGCAGCGTCCCAAGCTCGCAGCTCCAGGGTGGGGTGGGGGGGTCATAGACGGACGGACGGACAAGTGGTGGGACGGAGGTGAACTGAAGTCCCCCCCTTCCCCGTCCCCCCAGGTGACTCTGGCCCAAGACTCTGCCTTTTTCATTCAAAGAAGCAGATGTGCTTTCCCACCTGGGCATGTCTGTCAGGGCAAGGAGCAAAGCCCCGACCAGGAAACGAGAATTACTCGCTGCCAGCCTTCGAGTGAACGTAAAGGGGCACCTGCACTGGACCCTGGCATTGCTCTGCGAGTGCCGGGGACACCCGGGTTCCTAAAGCTGGGGGGGAAGCCCTTTGGTTTGCTCTCTGCGTCTGACAGCACTCTGGGTAGAGTCATTTCACTTCCCATCTTTGAGCTGACTAGTAAAGGAAAAACTAGCAAAAAGGCAGCTTCAGGGAAGCAGCAAGATTCCCCCTTGATGCGCTGGCCCCGGTTTGGTGTTTGGGAAGGGTGTGCCTTAGCGTTACACGTTTCCCCATGGCCCCAGCGCCTGGCCTTCAGGTGGGCAAGCGACCCGTGCCAGAGCCCTGCGGAGCGACTTGGCCCTTGAGAAGCTTAGCCTTTCTCGTTTGTGGTGTCTGATCTGTGCAAGAAACCAGACCAGTGTCCCAGCACTCGGCATCACCAGGGGCCCCCGCAAGCACAGACCCTCAAACAAAACCCAAACACTTGGCCAGCATCAGCTGTTCCCGCTTGCGAGCTCTCCCCCAGCACCTCGAGCTGAGCTTCCATTGGCTAATCTGGAAGGCCCTTCACATCCCTCCTTGGTGGCCGCTGTGTCCATGATGTTGGCCAGCGAGCATCGGCCAGGCTTAGCGGCTGAGAGCTGGCTGCTGTGTGTCCATAGGCACAGCGCACACGCTGGGCTCTCTCAGCTGTGTGGGTGTGATGGTCGCCCTCCCAGCCTGCTTGGTCTGGGAGCTGGGTGGGGGCAGCTGTCTCCCCGTGCGTGTGCGTGGAATGCCCGGCACAGTGCCGGCACTGCGGGAACACCAGGCACCTCTTGGCTAGTGCAGCTTGGAGCCAAACCTGTGCTGCTGCCACCCCACGGGCGGCGTTTCCCGCTCTGACTTTCCCTCTCTCTTGCAGTTGACAACGAGGAAGCGGCTCTTCTGCACGAAGAAGCCACAATGACCATAGAGGAGCTGCTGACCCGCTATGGACAGAACTGCATCAAGAACCTCAGAAACAAGCCACTCCCTCCGGCCGGGGAGATGGGCCAGGAGCATGGTGGGGAGGCGAGCGTGAATGGAGAGACCAGCCCAGGGGAGCTGGCCGAGCACAGGGAGAGGAAGAATGGGAAGCCAGACGACGAGGCCACGGGCATTTCCTCCACCTCAGACGGAGCCGACCCTGGGGACAACAGCTGTGCCGCAAAGCAGGCCGAAGTGGGCAGGGGCGAAGAGACGGTCACCTCCTCCACGGGGGAGGCGGGGCCCTCCTGCTCCTCCACTGGAAAGCCCCAGGGCACGACCAAGTCCAAATTTTTTGAAGACAGCGAGGACGAGTCAGATGAGGCTGAAGAGGAGGAGGACAGTGAGGTAGGCGCCAGAGCTCTGAGGCAGCTGCCCTTCCTGGGGGTGGGGAATGTCTCTCTCTCCACATTCTTTAAGGGCTGAGAGAGCATCGGGCCACCCCGGCCTGCCGTCGAGGTGGGATTTACAGGCTGATGCCTGCGTCCGCACCGTCGCCGTGGGCCTGTGGAGGGAGGGTGCTGCAGACACTGTGGTCTGGCCAGTGCATGAGCTGGGAGCTGCTATCTGCTGCCCAGATCATACGCACCAGAGAGAGAAAAGACCTGCTGGGTCATCGGCTCCCTCTTGCTGAGCTCATCTCGTCCATCCTCCCAGAGGGGCTTGTGCCCTCGGAGCCGAGCGCTCCTGCTCTCTGATGGCGTGTCTCGTTTCTGTAGGAGTGCAGTGAGGATGAGGATGGCTACAGCAGTGAGGAGGCAGAGAATGAAGAGGATGAAGATGACACAGAAGAGGCTGAGGAGGATGAGGACGAAGAGGAAGAGATGATGTTACCAGGCATGGAGGGGAAAGAGGAGGTGCACATCCCATTTCTGCCTTCTCTAGGTTCTTTGTTAGTCCTGTGCCGGGGAGCACCCGCGGGTCACTTGGGAGCCAGAGAAGGCCCCTTGGCCATGGAGGCTCTCTGCTCTGTGCAGCCCATGGATTTCCTACACAGCTTTCCTGCGGCGGAGCATGTAGCCTGCAGCAGGTGTCTTCCCACCCGGAGGCTGTGGAGGGTTTGGAATGGGGCCCGGGCTGTGGGGCAGCAGGGGAGAAGCTGCAAAGGGAGATTGCCCTGCTAGCTTATCTGGTCGGAGCTCTGCCCAGAGCGTACCACAGAGCAGCACGGCAGTTCCTGCAGGAGCAGCCCGCCCGGCTGTGTGTCTCACCTGCACACAGCAAACGCTGGTAATTAGCAGCTCGCCAGCCAGCCAGCTGAGGACGGCATTGGCAGCTGGGCGGGAGGCCTCAGGCTGCAGCCAGGTGCAGTGAAATGGAGACTGCAGAAGCCTCCATCCTTTCCACTACAATGCAGAGCAGCCCCTGCTTGGGGCAGGCTGAGGCTGGAGTCGCTGCAGCTTGTCCCTCCGTATGAAAGGAGAGGACAGCTGCAGGCCATGCTATTGAGCTCACCGGTGTTCCTAGGACGGTGCTTTGTCTCTGAGCTGGCCCACGCCTGGGAAAACGTACCCATGCTCTGTTCCTTTCACACCCCTTCCCCCGCCTCCTGCGGTGGCCCCCTCTTTGGGCCCTGCACCTCTTGAGAGGGGGGGTCTGGTACATGTGATGTCCTGTAAGCGCTCCTGGGGCTGGTTTGTACCTTCTCTCCCCTGAATAGTTCCTTTAGGGCGAGGGGCATTGTGTATCTGGAAAGAAGTCTCACCAAACCCCTTGCCTCTCAGCCTGGCTCTGACAGCGGGACGACTGCCGTGGTAGCCCTTATCCGGGGGAAACAGCTGATCGTAGCCAATGCTGGAGACTCTCGCTGCGTGGTGTCGGAGGGCGGCAAAGCTGTGGACATGTCCGATGACCACAAGCCGGAGGATGAGCTGGAGTTGGCGAGGATAAAGAACGCCGGCGGCAAGGTCACCATGGATGGGAGAGTGAACGGGGGTCTCAACCTCTCCAGGGCAATCGGTGAGTGAATCCAGGAGGCAGGCCAGGGCACCCAGCAGCCTGGGGGATGGCACGTGCACGCAGACCGCCTGCTTCACGGTGGGTTTGTGAGTGATGGATGACTTAGATGGGGCCCAAGTCATGGTAGGTACGTCAGCCAGGAGTGGTGAGAAAAGCAAACAAGATATTGGGATGTATAAGGCATGGGGTGGTGTGTTCCCTAATCAGTGGTATGGGCTCATCTGAACACCGTGTGGAGTTCTCATCACCCTCTTAAACAGGGTGTTGCACAACTAGAGGGGTTAGAGAAGGGCAGCAAGAATGGTCAAGGACTTAGGGAAAACTCTTCTGTGCAGAGGGGTTTGTCCCCTTGGAAAGGAGATGAATGAGAAGGGACATGCTTAAAGTTTCTAAAGCAATGCACGGTCGAGAGACGGGAGATCAGAAGTGTCTGTTTAAATGATGGGGACACTGAAAGGCAGAAAAATAAAACTGATCCAAGGAAATATTTTCACACAAGGCACAAGGGGCCTGTGGAACTCCCTGTCACATGACATAACTGAAGCTAAGAGCCTAGCAGGATTCAGCGAGAAGTTAGATGTTTCTATAGGAATGGGGAATATCGGGAATTATCAGAGGAAATACTAACCCCCAAACCAGAGTTCTGAACTGGCCATGAACCCTCCTGCCCCAGAGCATGAGCCTCTAACTACTGGGGCTGGGGGAACCTTCCCCTGGGGCAGGCCCTGAAGCAGCTGGTGCTGGCCCCTGTCAGAGATAGGACACCGGACTAAATGGACCCTGGTCTGGTCCTCATGGGCAGTGTCTGTGTTTGTGCTCCTAAAAGCACAGGCGGTGGGGAGATGTGTGGCTGGGCTGGGGACACACTATTTTGGGGTTCTCTCTCTCCTTCAGTGTTGTAGCAGCTTAAGTGCCAGGCTCTGCTGAGCTGGCCCCATGCTCCAACTCAAACACAGACCTCAATCTGGGATGGGGGAGGTTGTCCCCTCCTGCCTGCGGGAGTGCTGGCTCGCTCTCGGGCAGCCCCTCCCCAGCAGTCAGGGCAGTGTAGCTGGAGGAGACTGTGCCAGCACTGACCTTCCCCTCTCTTGCCAGGCGACCACTTCTACAAACGGAACAAGAACCTGCCCCCGGAAGAGCAGATGATCTCAGCCTTACCCGACATCAAGGTGCTGACGATAAACGAGGAACACGACTTCATGGTTATCGCATGCGACGGAATCTGGTGAGCACCAGAGGAGCAGAAGCCCCTATGGGATGGCTCCTGCCCCAGCCTTCGCACGGGGCAGCAGGCCAGGCGCATATCCCCGTGACACCTGAGTAAGGGTTAGAGCCTCCTGGATAGCTCATCAAAGAGCCCAAGGCAGGCTGTCCCCAGTGGGGCGCCATTCCCTGGGCAGAGGATGGCACAGCGCGCTGAGAGCCCAATCCCTCCAGTTCCACGGTGCCCATGGCCCCTGAACAAGGGGATCTCCTTTAACATCTGCCTTGGTGCGCACCCTGCCCCTCCCATTCAGCGAGCCAGCGCTCTCCGCCATAGAACAGCCGGGGGGGGGGATCAGCAGAACCAGGCCTCCCTGCCGTCAGCTGCAGGGCACTCTTCCCTTGCCCTGCCAGCCGCTCTGACCCGTCACCCGCTCTGCTGGCAGGAATGTGATGAGCAGCCAGGAAGTGGTGGATTTCATCCAGGCCAAGATCAGCCAGAAGGATGAGAACGGAGACCTGAGGCCTCTCTCCTCCATAGTAGAAGAGGTAAGCAGCCTGACTCCAGCTGCCCTTTGCTGGACGGGCTTCCTCAGCTCGCTGGGCATCTGCACGCTCGCTGGGCAGTGACTCCCTGCAGGGAGAGTTACTGGGGCAGGAATCTGGGGCCTGTTCATTGCTGGGTGGTGACAAAATCCACACGGACCCAACAACTTCATCTGCTTTCCTAGTTTCAGAGGGGTAGCCGTGTTAGTGTGTATCAGCCAAAACTACGAGGAGTCTTGCTGGCACTTTAGAGACTAACAAATTTATTTGGGCATAAGCTTTCGTGGGCCAAAACCCACTTCATCAGCTGCATGGAGCGAAAAATACAGTAGCAGGTATAAATATACAGCACATAAAAAGAAGGGAGTTGCCTTACCAAGGGGTCAGTGCTAATGAGGCCAATTCAATCAGGGTGGATATGGCCCATTCCCAACGGTTGACAAGAAGGGGTGAGTATCAACAGAGGGGAAATTATTTTTTGTAGTGACCCAGCCACTTTATTTAGGCCTAATTTGATGGTGTCCAGTTTGTAAATTAATTCCAGTTCTGCAGTTTCTCGCTGAAGTCTTTTTTTGAAGTTTTTTTGAAGTTTTTTTGTTGAAGAATGGCCACTTTTAAGTCTGTTATTGAGTGTCCAGGGAGATTGTTGAGAATGGGCCACATCCACCCTGATTGAATTGGCCTCGTTAACACTGACCCTACACTTGGTAAGGCAACTCCCCCCATCTTTTCATGTGCTCTGTATTTATACCTGCTACTGTATTTTTCACTCGGTGCAGCTGATGAAGTGGGTTCTAGCCCACGAAAGCTTATGCCCAAATAAATGTGTTGGTCTCTTAGGCTAGGTCCACACTACCCGCCCGGATCGGCGGGTAGAAATCGATGTAGTGGGGATCGATGTATCGCGTCTCGTCTGGACGAGATACATCGATCCCCGAACGCGCTCACATCGACTCCATACCTCCAGTAGGGCGAGCGGAGTTCGCGGAGTCGACGGGGGGGCCGCGGACGTCGATCCCGCGCTGCGAGGACGCGAGGTAAGCGCGCCTAATTTGAAATAGGATCCTTCGACTTCAGCTACGCTATTCTCGTAGCTGAAGTCGCGTATCTTAGTTCGATCCCCGCCCCTAGTGTGGACCAGCCCTAAGGTGCCACAAGGACTCCTCAGTGTTTTTGCCTTCCTAGTGTTGTTCTGCCCGGCCAGCAGGTGGCAGTGCAGAGCAGCACAACGCCCTGCCAGCAGAGGTGGTGCTAGCACATCGGGATATTTGGGGGGTGCCCCCCAACACATACTAATAATGAACAGGGGGCCCCCTGGAGGTGCTCGGGGTGCTAAGCAATTGCTTGGTCTGCTCATGCCTATCGCTGGCGCTGCCTGCCGGCCTCCCAAGGCACAGCACTGCCTTAAGCTGTCCCGTTCCCTCGCCTGGGAGGAGCTGGAGCCTGGGCCTGGCCCCGGAGCCAGGAGTCAGCCAGCGAGCTGTGAGGTTGGCGTCCTACTGGCTGCTCCCCGTGTGCCATTAACTTGTCCTGTCCCCTCTCAGCTCCTGGATCAGTGCTTGGCTCCCGACACCTCAGGGGACGGCACCGGCTGCGATAACATGACCTGCATCATTATCTGCTTCAACCCACGCTCCACGCAAGCCCCCACCGACAGTGGCAAACGGAAACTGGCAGCGGCAGAGGCCCAGGCAGCGGGGGAGGAGAACGACAGCAGCAAGAAGGCCAAGCGGGACTAGCAGGCTCGGCCCAGAGACTTGTCGTGCACTCCCCAGACTCGTTTCTTAAACAAGCGGAACTCGAGACTCCAAAGTCTCGTCCTTTTTTTTTAGCCTTAGCAGAGGCCACGTTTGTCTGTGTCCTGGACAGGGGTGGGGTGGGTTAGCCAGGGCATGTCATGTTGTTCATTTGTAACCATTCCAAAGAGTGAGCCAACAGCAGAGCTGCCGAGCGGGGCTGGCTGCAGATCCGCGGACACGGGAGCCCTGGCGGAGGTGAGTAGCACGTTAGTGGTTAGAGGATGGACATCCCAACATTGTCTCCATGTAGGTGTCGCCATTTTTGTGCCTGTGACTATTCTGTTTGGAGGGGAAGAACTTTTTCACTGTTGAGGTTTTTTAATCTGCGCCCCCTTTATTTAAGGCCCGTTCTGTTTTTATTTGTGGAACAATCTGGCTCGGGTGCCACCGTTGCACCTCGCTCTGTTGTACACTTTCAATCAATACTTTTTCAAACTAAAAGCCCAGAAAACTTAGCCGCACCTTTGTCCTTGGTTCTTTCACAGGAGGTGGGGCGGGAAGCGGGGAGAACCAAGTCTGTCTGTTTAATCTTTTAACCCTTTACAGGTTACGAGACCTTAGGAGAATGCGAGGAGTTGATTGCATAGTGGGTGCCCCAACCCAGTACTGCCTTTCCTGTTGCAGCTCTACTCATGCACCTCGCTCCTGGTCTGCAGGCTCCGGGCTCGGGCTCCCTCCCGCGACACCGCTGAGCCCTGGCCCTGCAGTGTTTGAGCAGAGAGCTGGCAGTGCTGTGGCGGGATGGCTTGGGGATGTGTAGAAATGGGCAGTAGGGACAAACCTCCTGAGCTCATTTGTCTTTACTGAGTCGCTGATTTGACCCCTGGGCCCAAGAGGCAAAACTGACACCCAAACACCTCAGGCCCCACCCAGCTCTCCTCTTCCCCTTCAGGGTGACGGCCGCACGATGCGCTGGGCAGGTGCCAGCGCTGCACCCATCTCTGGCAGCTTGTGTTCTTTGCACTGAGTGGGGCCGGAGAAGCAAAGCGCCTGGATTGGAAACAATCTACTGAAAACTCAGCTCCTCCTTGTTCCCTCTCTGTGCCCTTCCTCCCCCCCGGGCCTTCTACGTGGATCAGGATTGAGGGGCAGAGTGAGGGGAGAGACTGATGGAGGAGTTTCCTACAGGCCGTTGCTGACAGAGGGGTGTGGAGATGATGGATCATCCAGTCCAGCTCCCTGCAGTCCCTCCCCAGGGCTGTCCCCAGTGTTGGGGCTCTCGGCCCATGGAGACGTTCACTGCTCAGGAGGCGCCTGCATTGCCCCAGTGCCCAACGTAGCTGTGCTCCCTCCAGCCGCCACTGAGCCACACTGCCCAGATCGTCAGTCCTGCTCAGTCCCGCCCCCCAGCCCGTGAACGGCCTTTGTGCATCTCAGCTCCCTCCAGCTGCTCAGTACCCTTCTGCCTGTGACGGGACCGGAACGGAACTTGTTCCAGGCGTGGCAGCGTATACAGAGGGGCTGTTCCCTGGCTGCCCCTGGACAGGAGGCCTCTGAACTTGCAGCTAAAAATTCCACTGGCCTTTTTGCAGCTGTCTCATAGATACACAGATCTTTGAGGCCAGAAGAGGCCATTGTGATTGTCTGATCTGACCTCTTGCATATCTCAGGCCTGAGCACCTCACTCACTGATTCCTGCCACAAGCCAGGGGAGCTGAGCAGATCTCTTCGAAAGAGACGTTCAGTCTTGCAGCTCCAAGAGATGGAGACTCCACCGATTCCTGTTGTAGTTCAGTGGTCTGGTAAAAGTAATTGGAGCCTGATTTCCAATTTTAATTTGTCTGGCTTCAGCATCCAGCCATTGGTTCTTGTTCTGCCTTTCTCTGCTTGATTGAAGAGCCCGTTAGTACCAGTATTTTCTCCTTAGACACTGTCATCAAGTCTCCTCTCAATCTTCGTTTTGATGAAACTAACCAGATTGAGCTCTTCCAGTCTCACTGTAAGGCATTTTCTCCAGCCCTCGGATAATTTGTCTCTCTTCTCTGCACCCTCTGATTTTTCAACCTCCTTTTTAAAATGTGGACCCCAGAACTGGACGCAGTATTCCAGTACTGGCCTCACCAATGCCACATACAGTGGAAACATCACCTTCCTCCTCAAAGTCACTACTTCCCTGTGTGTACATCCAAGGATCGGATTAGGCCTTTTCCCCGGTGCATCACGCTGGGAGCTCATGTTGAATTGCTTGCCCGCTGTGACCACTAAATCCTTTTCAGGGTCCCTGTTTTCCAGGATCCAGTCCCCATTCTGTACGTCTGGCCTGCGTTTCTTGTCCCTAGATGTATGACCTTGCATTGGGTTGTATTAAAATGCATTTTGTTGGAATGGGCTCAGTTTACCAAGCAATCCAGTCACTCTGCGACTGCCCTGCCGCCTCGTCCTTCACCACTCTGCCAAGCTGTGTGTCGCTGCAGTGGGTCGCTGCAGTGGTTTCCATAGTTCCTTCCAGATCATGGATGGAAATGTTAAACCACATCAGAACTAGTACGGATACCTGTGGAACTCCACTAGGAACACCCTCATTCCATGCCAGTTCTTAATCCACGAGAACACAGGAATGGCCGTACTGGGTCAGTGCCAAGTACTTCAGAGGGAGTGAACAGGTCAGGACAATTATCAAGTGATCCCGGCCTGTCATTCACTCTCACTCTCTGGCAGTCAGAGGCCTAGGGACACCCAGAGCATGGGGTTGCGTCCTTGACCATCTTGGCAATAGCCATTGATGGGTCTGTCCTCCATGAACTTTTTTAAACCCAGTTACACTTTTGGCCTCACAACATCCTCTGGCTTCGAGTGCCACAGGTTGACTGTGCGTTGTGTGAAGAAATACTTCCTTTTGTTTGTTTTAAACCTGCTGCCTATTCATTTCATGTGGTGACCCCTAGTTCTTGTGTTATGTCACGGGTAAATAACACTTCCCATTTCACTTTCTCGACACAGTCGTGATTTTATAGACCTCTATCATATCCCCCCTTAGTCGTCTCTTTTCCGAGCTGAATAGTTCCATCTTTTTAATCTCTCCTCATAGGGAAGCTGATCCAAACCCCTAATCATTTTTGTTGCCCTTTTCTGAACCTTTTCCAATTCTCATACATCTTTTTTTTAGATGGGGTGACGAGAACACGCAATATTCAAGATGTGGGCGTACCATGGATTTACATAGGGGCATTATTTACTGCCTTATTATCTATCCCTTTCCTAACGGTTCCTAACATTCTGTTCGCTTTTTTGACTGCCGCTGCACATTGAGTGGATGTTTTCAGAGAACTATCCACGATGATTCCAAGATCTCTCTATTGAGATGTAACAGCTAATTTAGCCCCCATCATTTTGTATGTATAGTTGGGATTATCTTTTCCAATGTGCATTACTTTGCATTGATCAACATTGAATTTCACCTGCCATTTTGTTGCCCAGTCACCCAGTTTTGTGAGATCCTTTTGTAACTCTTCACAGTCAGCTTTGGACTTAACTATCTAGAGTAATTTGGTATCGTCTGTGAATTTCGCTACCTCACTGTTTGCCCCTTTTTCCAGATCGTTTATGACCGTTGAACAGCACTGGTCCCAGTACAGAGCCATGGGGGACCCTGCTTTTTACCTTTCTCTACTGTGAAAACTGACCATTTAGTCCTACCCTTTGTTTCCTATTTTTTAACCAGTTACCAATCCATGAGAGAACCTGCCTTCCTACCCCTTGACTCCTTACTTTGCTTAAAAGCCTTTAGTGAGGGACCTTGTTTAAGTACACTATATCCACCAGATCCCCCTTGTCCACATGTTTGTTGACTCCCTCAAAGAATTCTAATAGATTGGTGAGGCACGATTTCCCTTTACAAGAGCCATGTTGACTCCTCCCCAACAAATCGTGTTCATCTCTGTGTCTGATAATTCTGTTCTTTACTATAGTTTCAACGAATTTGGCTGGTACTGAAATTAGGGTTACTGGGATCGCCTCTGGAGCCTTTTTAAAAATCAGCGTTACATTAGCCATCCATCAGTCATCTGGTACAGAGGCTAATTTAAGAGAGAGGTTACATACTACAGATAGTAGTTCTGCAACCTCATATTTGAGTTCCTTCAGAACCCTTGGGTGAATCCCATCTGGTCCTAGTGACATATTAATATTTAAATAAACTATTTGGTCCTCTATTGACCCCTCAGTCTGGGACAGTTCCTCAGATTTGTCACCTAAAAAGAATGGCTCAGGTGTGGGACTCTCCCTCACGTCCTCTGCAGTGAAGACTGATGCAAAGAATTCATTTCACTTCTCCACAATGACTTTGTTTCCCTTGAATGCTTCTTTCACACCTCAATCGTCCAGTGAGCCCATTGATTGTTTGACAGGCTTCCTGCTTCTGATGTACTTACAGATTTTTTTGGTGTTAGTTTTTGTGTCTTTTGGTAGTTGCTCTTCACATTCTTTTTTGGCCTTCCCCTAATTATACTTCTACACTTGACTTGCCAAAGTTTATCCTTTCTATGTTCCTCAGTAGGATTTGACTTCCAAATTTTAAAGGATGCCTTTTTGTCTCTTACCATCTCTTTTACTCTGTTGTTTAGCCAGGGTGGATTTTTTGGGGGTGTGTGTGTGTGTCTTTAATTAGGGGTACACATTTAATTTGTGCCTCTGTTATGGTGTTTTTAAAAGTTTCCATGCAGCTTGTAGGCATTTCACTCTTGTGACAGTTCTTTTTAATTACCATTTAACTAGCTGCCTCTTTTTCGTGTAGTTCCCCTTTTTCAAGTTAAATGCTGCTGTGGTATTTTCGCTCACCCCCACAGGATGGTCAATTTAAATACACTATGGTCGCTAATACTGAGCGGTTCAGCTATAGTCATTGCTTTTACAAGATCGTGTGCGCCACTTAGAATTGCCTCTCCCCCTGTGGGTTCCAGGACTAGCTGCTCCAAGGAACAGTCATTAATGGTGTCTAGAAATTTTATCTCTGTGTCCTGTCCTGAGGTGACACGTTCCCAGTCAATATGGGGATAGTTGAAATCCCCCATTATTATTGAGTTTTCTGTTTTTCATAGAATCATAGAACTGGAAGGGACCTCAAGAGGCCATCTAGTCCAGTCCCCTGCACTCATGGAAGGACTAAGTATTTGTAGACCATCCCTGACAGGGGTTTGTCCAACCTGCTCTTAAAAATCTCCAGTGATGGAGATTCCACAACCTCCCTGGGAAATTTATTAAGCACCCTGACAGGAAGTTTTTCCTAATGTCCAACCTAAACCACCCTTGCTGCAATTTAAGCCCATTGCTTCTTGTCCTATCCTCAGAGGTTAAGAACAATTCTTCTCCCTCCTCCTTGTAACAACCTTTTATGTACTTGAAACTCTTATCATATCCCCCCTCAGTCTTCTCTTCTCCAGACTGAACAAACCCAATTTTTTCAATCTTCCCTCATAGGTCATGTTTTCTAGACCTTTAATCGTTTCTGTTGCTCTTCTCCGGACTTTCTCCAGTTTGTCCACATCTTTCCTGAAATGTGACGCCCAGAACTGGACACAATACTCCAGTTGAGGCCTAATTAGAGTGGAAGAATTACTTCTCATGTTTTGCTTACAACATTCCTGCTAATACATCCCTGAATGATGTTCGCTTTTTTTGCAAGTGTTACACTGTTCATTCATATTTAGCTTTTGATCCACTATGACCCTTGGATCCCTTTCCGCAGTACTCCTTCCTAGGCAGTCATTTCCCATTTTGTAGCCTCTCTAATTTCCATGAGCATTTCACAATCACTGTCACCATCTTGGTGATGTGGTCGGTAGTATGTTCCTGCTTCTATACTCTCATTATTGAAGCATGGAATTTCTATCCCTAGAGATTCAGTGGCACTGTTTGATTCATTTCAGATTTTTACTATATTGAACTCTGTGCTTTCGTTAACAAATAGTGCCACTACTACTACTACTTCGTCATTCCGATATATCTTTATGTCCTGGTATTACTGTGTCCCATTGATTATCTTCGTTCCACCGAGTTTCTGTGTTGTGTTATATCTGGTGTGGGGCCTGCAGGGCCTCCGGAAGGTGCCACCCCCGGCCCCAGCCAGGCACTCAGGGAGACACAGGTGATGTGCTGCCCTTTGCATTGCAACACGCAGTGTCGGGCTCTGGGACAATTTGTACAGGGGGGTGCTGAGAGCCATTGAACCAAACTGTAAACGATGGAAACCACTTCAAGCCATGGGGTGCAACAGCACCTATGGGCAGTGCAGGGGGGTGTCCCTCTGCTGGGTGGGGTGGGGGCCAGAGGGATGGGGGACACTGCTTCCTTTGCTGAATGTGCTGCTGCCAGCCGAGCACCTCTCCCCCACTTGGGGGAGGGGTGCACTGGTCGCCCAGCACTGGGAAATGTGTGTCGTCCCTGTCCCGTCCCCCCCCCAGCCCCTGGGCAGGAGTGCTGAGGGCTGGCTGCAAGCCAAAGCCCCCAGGGCAGCCCCAGGCCGAGCGTCCCCAGGCCAGTGGGGCTCGTGCCGCATGTGCCAGTCAGTGCCCAGCAGCCCGCCTGGACCGCCGGGCGGAGCGTCCCCTCACCGGGGCCCAGCAGTAGCTTGGCTGTACAGCAGAGCCCGAGGCAGCCTGCCCAGAACACCCATGGCCTAGCGCCAAGACGGGAGACCTGGGGTCAAATCCCTGGGCCACCACAGGCAGCTGAGGCACTTGACTCTGTGTCCCCCCTTCCAGCGAGTGCCTCAGTCGCTGTGTGTCTCTGGTTTGCTATGAGCAGGGCTGGCCTGGCTCAGGCACTGAACTCCAGGAGAGGGGCAGGTGCCTAGAGGCCCCAAGCAATGGCAGAGAGGGGCCTAAGAACCTCTGAGGTGTGGGGCCTAGGCCCAGTCCCCTGCCTTGGCACATCCCTCTTGGCTAGATTAGGTGGCTCCCTGCTCAGCTTGCTGGGAATCTCTGTAAGGGCCCAACTCTGCTCAGACTGCACCTGGGAAGCCCAGCACCAGGCCTGGCAACACCCACGTGCCTTTGTGAATCTAGCCCAGTGTGTGAAACGGGAGCTCTGGGGGTTGTGCCCAGCCCCAGGAGACCCTCTCCCAGCCAGCAGCACCGGAGATCTCGGGGGCCAGGATCACATGGAGCTTAGTGTGGGGGTGGGGGTGGGGGTGGAGCCGCCTCCCGCGGAGGAGAACAGGACGTGCGGGGCAAAGTGCTGGCCAGTAACACACCCCAGCCTCCTGGGAGACACTTGGCTGAAGGTTGGGGCCATGATGCCCCAGCACTGGCCTGGGGGTACAAGGACAGGAACACGGGACGAGCTGAGGAAGTCAACAGAACCCCCCAGTCCAAGGGCTGTTGGCAGCGGTGGGATGAGATCCCAGCACCTATAAAAGGCCAGTGTCCCTGACAGCCTGCAGTGGCCTACATGGGGCAGAGGGGCTCTTTCCAAAAGTGGGGGTGTGGCAGGCCAGTGTCCGGTGCCTTTTAAAAATAACCAGATCGCTCAGGGCAGATGGGGCTTTTCAGCCTGGGAGTACAGCCTACCTCGGAGAAGGAAAACTCTGACTTCAACCCCCGCATCTATGGATCAAACGAAGCCTGGTTCTGAATATCAGTGAGACCTGTACCATCCATTGGCCCCTTTGAAGTTAAAGTGAGACTGTATCCAGGGTCAGCTATTTGTCCACTGCTGTCTGTGATACTGATGGGCTAGGTCAGCAGGACACGGGGTAAAGGTGAGAAGATGCTGTGTGCAGATGATATGGCAATAAAGGTGTTTTCCAAAGAAGACCTAGAGGAAATAGTAAGCCAGTGCCATGACCAGCTAAGCAGGCCTGGGATGAAAATGAGCACGACACAGACTGAGGTCATATGGGTTATAATAATAATATATGGAGATATACCTATCTCATAGAGCTGGAAGGGACCCCGAAGGGGCATTGAGTCCAGCCCCCTGCCTTCACTAGCAGGACCAATTTTGCCCCAGATCCCTAAGTGGCCCCCTCAAGGATTGAACTCACAACCCTGGGTTTAGCAGGCCAATGCTCAAACCACTGGGGGGGAGGAGGGTTGATTTTGTTGTTTTTCTCCATTTCAGTGTTCTGCTGCCGGCACCGAGGCATGCCCCAGTTTCTGGGCTTCAAGCAAGTGCTTCTTGCTCAAAGCCTATGCTGGTGAGCGACCCGCACAGCAGTTGTCTTAAGTGCCTGGGCAAAGCACGGGTGAAAGACCAATGCCAGATTTGCCGGGAATTGAAGCCTAGAATGAAAAGGATAGGGAGGCTAGGCTGAAATTCCTGCGGATGGAGGCAGCATTCAGACCACTGTTGGTGCCGTCCTGGTCCAAGCCAGTGCCAAGGGCTACCGCTCCAGTGAAAAGCTCACCTCCAACGTTGCTGGAGTCCCGGCAGCGATCTCCTTCACCTGTGCCGAGGAAGGAATATGAGCCTTCCAAAGAGGAACCAAGCAGGAAGAGCTCCACCTTGCAAGTCTGGTAAGAGGGGCAAGAGGGAGTGATATAGAATGCGTATGAAATCTAAGTGCCCCTCCTCCAAATCAGTGCCTACGCCGGCACAGTTGGCTTCGGTGCCGGAGAGGGAAACAAAGGGTAGAAATAAATGGTGTTTTCAGAATGGAGAGAGGTAAATAGTGGTGTCCCCCAGTGCTCTGAACTGGGACCAGTCCTAGTCAGCATATTCATAAATGATCTGGAAAAAAACGGTAAACAGTGATGTGGCAAAATTTGCAGATGATACAAAACTACTCAGGATAGTTACGTCCCAGGCAGACTGCGAAGAGCAACTAAAGGATTTCACAAAACTGGGTGACTGGGCAAGAAAATGGCAGGAGAAATTCAGTGTTGATAAATGCAAAGTAATGCATATTGGAAAACATAATCCCAACTATACCTATAAAATGATGGGGTCTAAATTAGCTGTTACCACTCAAGAAAGAGATTGTGGAGTCGTGGATAGTTCTCTGAAAACATCCACTCAGTGTGCAGCGGCAGTCAAAAAAGCGAACAGAATGTTGGGAACCATTAGAAAAGACAAAATATCATATTGCCTCTATATAAATCCATGGTACACCCACATAGAATCATAGCAGATCAGGGTTGGAAGAGACCTCAGGAGGTCATCCAGTCCAACCCCCTGCTCAAAGCAGGACCAATCCCCAACTAAATCATCCCAGCCAGGGCTTTGTCAAGCCTGACCTTAAAAACCTCTAAGGAAGGAGATTCCACCACCTCCCTAGGGAACCCATTCCAGTGCTTCACCACCCTCCTAGTGAAATAGTTTTTCCCAATATCCAACCTAGACCTCCCCCACTGCAACTTGAGACCATTACTCCTTGTTCTGTCATCTGCCACCACTGAGAACAGCCGAGCTCCATCCTCTTTGGAACCCCTCTTTCAGGTAGTTGAAGGCTGCTATCAAATCCCCCCTCACTCTTCCCTTCTGCAGACTAAACAATCCCAGTTCCCTCAGCCTCTCCTCATAAGTCATGTGCTCCAGCCCCCTAATCATTTTCATTGCCCTCTGCTGGACTCTCCAATTTGTCCACATCTTTTCTGTAGTGGGGGACCCAAAACTGGACGCAATACTCCAGATGTGGCCTCACCAGTGCCGATTAGAGGGGAACAATCACTTCCCTCGATCTGCTGGCAATGCTCCTACTAATACAGCCCAGTATGCCATTAGCCTTCTTGGCAACAAGGGCACACTGTTGACTCATATCCAGCTTCTCACCCACTGAAACCCCTAGGTCCTTTTCTGTAGAACTGCTGCTTAGCCAGATGATCCCCAGCCTGTAGCAGTGCATGGGATTCTTCTGTCCTACATGCAGGACTCTGGCTTGTCCTTGTTGAATCTCATCAGATTTCTTTTGGCCCAATCCTCCAATTTGTCTGGGTCACTCTGGACCCTATCCCTACCCTCCAGCATATCTACCTTAGAGGTTTTTATGGTCAGGCTTGACGAAGCCCTGGCTGGGATGATTTAGTTGGGGATTGGTCCTGCTTTGAGCAGGGGGCTGGACTAGATACCTCCTGAGGTCCCTTCCAACCCTGATATTCTATGATACCTCTCCCCCCATCTTAGTGTCATCTGTGAACTTGCTGAGGGTGCAATCCATCCCATCATCCAGATCATTAATGAAGATGTTGAACAAAACCGGTACCAGAACTTATCCCTGGAGCTGCCAACTAGACATCGAGAGGTTGATCCTATCCGTTGAGCCTGACGATCTAGCCAGCTTTCTATCCACTTTATAGTCCATTCATCCAGCCCATACTTCTTTAATGTGCTGGCAAGAATACTGTGGGAGCCATATCAAAAGCTTTGCTAAAGTCAAGGTATATCACGTCCACTGCTTTCCCCTCATCCACAGACCCAGTTATCTCCTCATAGAAGGGAATCAGGTTGGTCAGGCTTAGCTTGCCCTTGGTGAATCCATGTTGACTGTTCCTGATCACCTTCCCCACCTCCAAGTGTTTAAAAATGGATTCCTTGAGGATCTGCACTATATTTGCCTTTTTCCAATTGTCCGGGACCTTCCCCGATCGCCACGAGTTTTCAAAGATAATGGCAAATGGCTCTGCAATCACATCAGCCAACACCCTCAGCACCCTTGGATGCATTAGATCTGGACCCATGGACTTGTGCATGTCCAGCTTTTCTAAATAGTCCTTAACCTGTTCTTTCACCACTGAGGGCTGCTCACCTCCTCCCCATACTGTGCTGCCCCGTACAGCAGTCTGGGAGCTGACCTTGTCTGTGAAGACAGAGGCAAAAAAAGCATTGAGTACTTCAGCTTTTTCCACATCATCTGTTACTAGGTTGCCTCCCCCATTCAGTAACAATCCCACACTTTCCCTGACCACCTTGTTGTTAACATACCTGTAGAAACCCTTCTTGTTACCCTTCACATCCCTTGCTAGCTGCAACTCCAATTGTGCTTTGGCCTTCCTGATTACACCCCTGCATGCACTAGCAATATTTGTATACTCCTCCCATCTGTCCAAGTTTCCACTTCTTGTAAGCTTCCTTTCTGTGTTTAAGCTCACCGAAGATTTCTGTGTCTCAGATGTTGCTATCTCATTAACTCCCTCTTTCCTGATCATTAGCAAATACATTCAACGTTGGATTTAAACCACCTTGATGCCCTGCTTTTTACCTTTAGCCATGAGGAAAACTGACCGTTGGACTCTACACTTTGCTTTCTGTTTTCTAGCAGGTTTCTGATCCATCTCAGTTCTTTGCCTCTCACGCAGTGGCTACTTAGCTTCTTTAGTAGCCTCTTGGGAGGGATCTTGCTGAAGGTTGTCAGGGGGTGACTCAGTGACTGTCCCTTTTAGGAAGGAAGCTGGGTCCAGTCTCCCCATGACTATGGCTGGTGAGCCAGCCTGAGGGGAACAGATTGCCCAGGTAGCACTTTAGGGCTTAACTGGTAAATGAGCAGCTGGGCCTACCAGAGTTTTTTAGAATTCAGGGAGGGTCGATCCGGAGGCAGAACCTGTGGGGAAGGAAGGAAGATCACTGCAAAAGCTGTTCCTGCTGCCCCCGGGAAGAGAACGGAGGTTCTTCATCTACAGGTAATGGCAAGACTGTTGTATCCCCGCCCCAGGAAGCTTCTTGCTTTAAGGAAGGATTCAGAGACTGTCAGCAGGAGAGCTTAGTGGGACCAAAGCCCTCGGTGAAGTGGTTTCTTTTTTTTGTTTGATGGATTCTGTGTTGACTCAAGGGGTGTTCTTAGATACAAAGCTCATTTTAAACTTGTTGGAAACACCCAGGCAGTAGGGATTAAGACAAAGCATCTACCATGCCATGACTGACCACAAGGGGCCAGTTACCAGCAGGGACATGAGTCTGTTACAAAAATCTTTTATACCCAGTGTCGTTGCAGCCCTGTTGGTCCCAGGATATGAGAGACTCCAGGTGGGTGAGGGAATATCTTTTATTGGATCAACTTCTGTGGGTGAGAAAAACAAGCTTTTGAGGTACACAGAGCTCTGGGAGGGAGACAGCTTGTCTCTCTCACCAACAGGAGTTGGTCCTATAACAGATATTACCTCCCCCTCCTTAAATAAATTCGGTCCACTCCTTCCCCCAGCCAGTACGTGACTGACACATTCAGAGAAGTCTGACAGCGCTGCTGAAAGGGAGCTGGTGGGAGCCGCTCCGGTCATGACCTGCCAAACATTTTGTTCTGTTCATGATCATTTCAACCACCTCACCAAGTACTGAGGTGAGGCGGGCGGGGTTCTCATTCTCTGAAGCGGCTCTAGAGCATTTGTTTAAAATGATGAAATAATTTGCTCCTCTGGAAGCCGGTGGCCCAGGGGCTGTATGGAATGAGGCACGTTCCTGTTTGTCCCCAACCTCCATCAGCACCTGGGGGGGAGCAGCTGGGCCGATGGCCAGGTGGCTTTTTACATTATCCGTTTGCTCCAGGTCCTCGCCCGTCAGTGTCTGGCAGCGCCTAGCTTGTCCGAGCGCCGAGAGCCGCTCTACCCGCCCGCCCGGGCTGCAGCCGGGACTTGGGGGCAGCAACGTCCTTATCTTCCTTGATTGCGCCCTTTCAGGGGCGGTGACCCAGCAGCTGCACAGACTCGGTTACGGCTCCTGCTGCTGGCGCGTAACAGAATCTCCCGCGATCCGCTGGAGCCCACGATACAGAAACCGAGAATCCCCCCCCCCCGTAACTCCCAGCCCCGCCCCCCCGGGAACCCCCAACCCCGCTCCCCCGCCGGTAACCCCCGGCCCCGCCCCCCCGTAACTCCCAGCCCCGCCCCCCCGGGAACCCCCAGCCGGGAACCCCCAGCCGGGAACCCCCAGCCCCGCTCCCCCGGTAACGCCCGGCCCCGCTCCCCCGGTAACGCCCGGCCCCGCCCCCCCAGTAACCCCCAGCCCCCCCGCCCGCCGGTAACCCCCAGCCCCGCTCCCCCGCCGGTAACCCCCGGCCCCGCCCCCCCGGGAACCCCCAGCCCCGCTCCCCCACCGGTAACCCCCAGCCCCGCTCCCCCGGGAACCCCCAACCCCGCTCCCCCGCCGGTAACCCCCGGCCCCGCTCCCCCCCCCGGGAACCCCCAGCCCCGGTAACTCCCA
>QXTE01000418.1:52753-86134 GCA_003942145.1 Platysternon megacephalum
GCAGAGCAGCCCTGGGGGGAAGGGGGGGCGCTGGGGTTAGGGGGTAGCAGAGAGGGGGGGTGAGAGGGGGGCGCTGGGGTTAGGGGGTAGTGGGGGGGGTTAGGGGGTAGCAGAGAGGGGGAGGCGCTGGGGTTAGGGGGTAGCAGAGCAGCCCTGGGGGGAAGGGGGGGCGCTGGGGTTAGGGGGTAGCAGAGAGGGGGGCGCTGGGGTTAGGGGGTAGCAGAGAGGGGGGGGTTAGGGGGTAGCAGAGAGGGGGGCGCTGGGGTTAGGGGGTTAGTGCCCCCGGCTGTAACATCCTCGCAGCCAAGCGCCGCGCTGCCGGTCCAAGGGGGGAGACTGGACACGACGCGCCAGGTGCTGCAGGGGGGCCCAAGGATCCCAGTCCAGGAGTGCCCAGAGGTGCTGTGTGTCCAGAGCAGTAGGACACTGGGAGGCAGCCCCCAGACCCTCGCGCATTCAGCTTGCAGCCCTGTCCGTTTCCCTTACACCGGCCGTCTGTCGGCTCTCTCCTCGGAGGAGACTAGGAAGCTCCCCGTAGGGACGTCCCCGCTCCGTTCTGAGGAGCCCCTGGCGATGATTCCCCTGCTCCCCTACGTGGCCTCGCACCAGCTCTCAGCAAGTTACATGAGTAGAGGTCACAGCCTACAGCTGAAACAGATGGGCAGGTACTTGGCACAGCCAGGCCGTGCCTCTGCTGCCGCTACCCAGGCTGCTGCAGCCACACGGCTATTGATACTCGCCTGAGCAAGGGAATCGCAGCCTTAGCTCGTGGTGCAGCCATAGCCTGGGAGAGAGCCCTTGTGCGGGGGTGGGGGATAGGTGGGCAGCTCCCTAGCCCTGGTAGAGGAGCCGTGTGAGCGGTTCCTTTCAGGCAGCAGAATCTCTGATTTCTTCCCATTTTTAGCAGGTGGGGAGTAGCCATCGGGGAAGCTGTTCTTCCTCCCCTCCTGGTGAAATGTACAAGGCAGATGGCTCCAGGCTCCTCTCCTGAAGGCCTCCACGTGGCGGGGGGACAAGCAGGAAAGGGTGTGTGGAACGGCAGAACCCAAGATCTGACCTGAGCACCAGTGGGCTTTGGTGGAATAACTTGCACAGGCAGGATGCTGTCCTGGGAGCCAGTCTGTGCTCTGCCAAGGGCTCCCTGTGTGGCCCTGGGCCAGTCGCTTTGGGTTTCAGTTCCCCACCAGCACCATGGGAGCGAGAGGGTGAAGGCTGGAAAGCTGGCATGGCTCAGGGGCCGCAGACATTGGGCCAGGTCAGGATTGCAGATAGTCCAGTTGCCATGCAGTGGGGCAAAAGCTGCACGTCCCAGGGCTCACGCAAGCCAGCGCACTCTCTCTCCCAACACCCAGCTGTGCCCAGCGTCCCCTGGACTGCACTGACAACTCCCTGGTGAAATGAAATCTAATCTGGTCACCTGAGTCTCCTGCCAGCGTTGCTGCTTGTCTGCAGAGGCGTTGGGGTGTGGGGACAGAGCTTGCCGGTTTCCCCCACCCTGTTGGGACCAGCAACGCTAGTTGTGTGTAGGTGGTCGTGGTGCTGGCTAGGCCCTCAGCTGTGGCCTGAGTGCGGGGGTGTGCCTGGACCTTTTCATGCAGTGCTTCTGCCTCGCCGAGTGGCCTGAGTGCATTGGTGTGCTCCACCATGCGGGCCTGGCTGGGTGGCTGGCTTCTCTACCGGCTGTCAGTGCTTCTCCAGTCCCCTCGGGCCTCATTTTCTCTTCACGCAGGAAAGGGAGGTGCCCGCATTTGTTTCACTCTGCTGCCCCAGTCTTCCCTCGTCTTGCCTAGCTGCCCTGCGTGCCGTGGGAGCTCTGATCCAGGACGCTGAAGGCAGCCTGAGCAGGGGCATCGGGACCGAGAGTTTCACCTTTCCCCCGTGCTGTAGGATGGGAGGCTTGGAGGGCACTTCACATGCAGCTGGTAGTATGTGGAGGACTCTTCCTGGAGCCCCAGCTAGTGGAAACGTCCGTTCCCTGTGCCTCCCATGGTTGTGCGGCGGCAAGGAAGAGAGCTGGGCACTCAGGTCCTCAGCCTGTGATAGCACATTTCCTTGTGCCCCAGCAGTAACTGGCTGGCGCTCCGTGTGTTGCAGTGGACGCTGAAGAGACTCTCGAGGAGACGCCAGGAGGGGGTCTGGTGCTGCAGAGTGACCTGCTGCTGGGCCAGGACCTGGAGTTTGAGGACAGCAGCGACAGGATCATGGGCTTTGAGAAAGACTCGGAAGGTTTGTCTAGGGGCTGTGTGTGTTTTCCAGAGGGACCCTGTAGGCCCCTTCATTGGAGCTGGGTGAGAGCAGCTCTCTGCTAGACCCCAGCGCGGGGCCTGTCCTCAGGAGGAGGGAGTGGCTGGCTCTCTCTGCTGGGCACTGGGAGGCTGGTAGTCCAGGCAGCAGCTGTTGTTGCTGGTTGGGTGGGGGGAGAGGGAGCTGGCCCTGTGCTCAGGCTTTTGGGGAGGAAGTTGGTCCTGGGGCCCTGGCACAGGCCCCTCCCTGCCGTCACCTCCATCCCAGACTCTGTGTTTCCTGACAGCAACTGCTAGGGCTTCTGGGGGAGCTGGAGCTGTGAAGCTCTGTCTCCAGAGCCCCCTGGGGCCATAAGGGAGCACTGCCCACAGGACCCAGCACCCCTATGTGTGTCCCCTGAGGTTCTGGGTGGGGAGAGGCCGGGCAGGGCATGTGCCTCACCCACCCTGGGCTACATTGACTTGTATCTGCCATCGTGCTGCCCAGGTGCCTGATTAGCTGCGACCCTGGGACCCGTGCGGAGGCTGGGCAGGCGCTTGCCTAGGTCGGATGAGAGGTGGATGGGGTGGGTCTGACCCCTCGCTCTGGGCTTGGGGTTTCCACTCCCTCGGAGGTGGCCCGGGTTCCTGTGGGACAAGCGCACGACTGCTGAGCTCTGTGCAGAGGAAAGGCAGGGCCCTGCGATGGTGCCTTCCAAGCGAGGCAGGGCCCAGGAGCAGGCCTGCTTTATTCCTTATGAAATGGGTTGGGTGAGGGGCCGAGCTGCCTGGCCTCTGGTAGGCTCTTTGTTTGTCACTGAAAAGCACAGGCAAGTCCAGAGAGAGCGCGTGGGCGAAGTCCAGACACGAGAGAGCTACAATCGTCTGGGCACCCTTCGTGCCCATAACTAGGGACGGTGTCACGTTCTCCCTGTCGCTGCAGGGCCGAGGCGAGTTCGCTAGGCAGGGCTGTGGGGAAGATTGGTCTGAGGCTGCTGCAATTCATGTGGCAGAGCCAGGAGTGTGCTGGCGGAGGAGCCCCGGATGGGACAGACCCCAAAGATCTGGATTCTCTTCCTGCCCTGGGGCTGCGGGCGGTGACCTTCGGGGTTTTCTCCCCTAGTGTGTATGTGCTGCGCTCGTGTGGTGACCAGGGTTGGCCACACAGGTGTCGTGCATCTACCTTGGGCATCTGCACCGGCACAGCTACGTCGGTGCAGAAAACCCAGCATAGATCAGCCACGAGCCTGTCTGTAAAATGGGAGGGTGGGGGGTGAAGGAATGCTTGCTGGGCTCCAAGAGGCCGGGGATAAGTACCACACACAAGCCCAGGAGGCAGTCAGTCATTCCACGTCTGGATGGCATGCAGTAAATGAGGCAGCGGCTCACGTGCTGAATTAGGAGAATAAACAGAAATATTGAACAGCTGCTTCATTCCCTGTCCATTCATCCTGTGCACTGAATGAGACACAGTCCCTTGGTAAAACAGCACATGCTTCTGTAACTGCAGACTACTGTAATGCACGCGCTCGGGGGCAGTCAGGTGTCCAGGCAGTCCCAGCTCTATACTTTCAATAGATCAAGCCCTAGGCATATCAGCAACCGAATTTATTGCTGAACCACCCCAAGAGCGGTGCTTTTCTGGGCCAGTGCAGGAACAGCGTGGCAGAGCATTTGCACCTGAGGGGACCTGGCTAAGGAACAAAATTCCAGAAGAGATCAGGGGAATGTGACCTCTGGTCATCTAGGAAATGCTGCCAAGTCTTCCTCTCTCAGAAAGCCTGCCCGCCACAGGTGGAACACTCTCCTCTCTTCCCACCTGCGCCCAACTCCCCCAGACCTGCCCCAAGCAGAGTCCTGGCCCTGAAAAGAGAATCCCTGAGCGTGCAGCTGGAGCTGTTGAGCTGGCGTGGAAGATGCTCGGCTGGTGCGATGCGTGGCCTTATAAAACCCTTAGATGAGAGATGGATTCCTGGCTTCTCAGCTGCGCCTCCCAGCTGCACATTTGTAATGTATGTTTTAAATGAAGTGATGTCTATGCACCAAGCAGAACTCCCTGGCCCTGGCATCCTCGCAGGGCCCTGCCAGGCATCAGTGGGATCCTGCAGCAACAGGTGTCATTTCAAGAACATCTGTCTCTATCTACCAGCACAGAGCGTGGTCCTGCTCACGAGCCAGAGGAGCTTCCCGGAAAGCAGTGACTCAGGAAAGGACTTGTGGGCCAGCTGAACGTCGGCTCCCAGGTCCACACTGCAAACAGGATATTGATGAATTGGAAGGGGTTCGGTGAAGAGCCACAAGAATGATTTGAGATCTGGAAAGCCGGCTTTGCAGCGAGAGACTGACGAAGCTCAGTTTATTTAGCTCACCCAAGGGAAAGTGAAGAGGTGACTTAGAGCGTGATCTAGAAGGACCTGCCTGGGGAGACAAAGGCAGGCTGGGAGCTGAAACTGGGGAAATTCAGCTTGGAAATAAGGTGCAGATGTTTCCCAGTGAGGGGGATTAACCGTGGTACACCTGGCCGGGGGCGTGGGGGATTCTCCAGCCCTGGGAGAAGTTAGAAGACGGGGCAGTCTTGTTTTTTGAAGATCTGCTCTGGCTCAGCCAACAGTTCTGGGCTTGATGCAGGAGTCCCTGGAGGAGGGTCTGTGCCCTGTTCTGCAGATGGTCACACTCGCTGGCTGCAATGGCCTTAGATCTCTGAGCTCCAATCAGCAGAGTAATGTTGCTGGAGGAGTCTCCATTACCCCAGCAGTGAAGATCTATGCAGAGACGTCATTTAGGCGGGTGGCCATAAGAGACCGTGTGTCCCTGTGGATGGGGCCCTGGGCTGGCAGCCCGGATGTCTTCCTGCCTCTCTCACTGACCTGTGGCAAGTCCCGCACTCTGTGCCTCCCTGCCCCTATCTGCAGACAGGATAGCGGCCCTGACCTCTGCAGAGCACTCCAGGGTCTCTGGGGGCAAAGTGCAAAGATGCTACAAAGGTTTCTGGGGGTTAGTGGTGCAGAGGCTGGGCTGTGTGCCCAGCTGGGTGTGCTGATAGGGCTTGCACTGCATGCCCGTCTGGCTGCTGGCCCCACCCCGCAGCTCTCACCTCCTGGTGTTCGCTAGCCCTCGGCCTGGGGCTTGGACGAGGCCCAGCATGTGTCATTGCCGAGCACTAGTGGGCGAGAGGAGAGCTCGGCACTGGCACACGGGCTGGGCCCTCCATACTAAACAGTGCAGGAGCCTTGGCAGTTTCCCCAGAGCTGGTCATGCTGGGGCCTCCTCTAACCAGAACTGTCCCTCAGCCTCCCCATGGCAGATCCCACGAGTGGGCCTGTTTTCCAGCCTGCTCCCAGCCCCACAGCAGTGACATGTAGGTCCCTGCAGCACATAGGCTCTTTCCGGGATGGTCACAGAGGATGCAGAGCTCTCTCGTTGGAAGGGACCATTATGATCCTCTTGTCTGACCTCCTGCATCACGCAGGCCAGAGAACCCGCCCAGTGAGTCCTGCCTTGGGTCCAGAACTTCCAGCAGGGCTAGAGCAGCGCTTGTAGACATACGCCAAGCCTGGGCCTAAAAACGGCAAGGGCTGGAGAATCCACCGCAGCCCTCGGTCGGTTGTTCCAGTGGAGCATCCCGCTGGGAGCACGTGGTCAGTTAGGGGTCAGAGTAGATACAAGTCCTGTTCTGACTCTCTACTCTCAGGACAGTCCCCTGAGCTGTAACTCTCTGTCCCATAGGCCTCGGAGCAAAGCGGGTGCTGAAGGAGGGTAATGAGTTTTCAGGGAACCCCCCAAGTGAGAGGCAGCCAGGGAGAAAACACCGGGGTACTTGTTTAAAATGTAACAAGTGGGTGCTAGTGCTTGATCAGCGGCAGTGAGTGAGAGAGAAACTGCTTGTCTTCGCTTTCTAGGCCCTGCACAGATGGTTTGGTGCGCTAGAGAAGGGGGAGCCAGTGGAGGGATTCAGAGAGGGGTGACATGGTCAGTGTGTGCCAGACTAGGACAGAGATCTTTGCAGCAAAATTCTGAATGGATCTGAGTGGGACAAGGTTGCCTTTGTCAAGGCCGGAGGGCAGGATGTTGCAGTAACTGAGATGTGAGCCTGGCGGAAGGTTTTAGTTGGGTAGATGGACAGATTAGGCTGGATCCAAGAGCTGTTGTGCAGAAAGAATCGGCAAGATTTAGACACCGCCTGCAAGTGAGGGCCTAGAACGAGGTCTGAGTCAAAGACGATGCTCAGGTGATGGGCCTGAGTGACAGCTGGATGGTGGAGGTGTCCTCAGCGATCGAGAAAGGAGGTAGCAGGCAGATGACATGGGGAAGATTAAGAAGCTCTGTTTTAGCCATGTTGCACTTTAGCTGATGGCTAGGCATCCACGAGGAGACGTCAGCAAGACCGGACGAGGTTGTAGTTTGGCAGAAGGAGACGGGCGTGGAGTAGAAGTAGATAAGGTGCGCAGGGAGAAGAGAAGGGGACCAAGGACAGAGCCCCACAGAAAGAGAAGAGGATCCTCCAAAGGACGCGCTGAAGGAGCAAATGGAGCAGTAGGAGAACCAGGAGAGAACAGAGTCATGGAAACCAAGGCAAGACAAGGCTGCAAGCAGAGGAGCATGGTCAGCGGTATGAAAGGCAGCTAACAGCTCAAGGAGGGTGAGGATGGAGTGCTGGTTCTCAGTTTTGGCTAGGGAGAGGTCATCAGAGATTTCAGCAAGAGCAGTTTCAGTGGAGAGTAAGGGATGGAAGCAAGGTCAGAGAGGGTCTCGGATGGAGTTGAGAGGAACTCCAGACTGATATTGTAGAAAGTGAACATAAGCGGCCATACTGGGTCAGAGAAATAGTGGCCGGTGACAGATGCTCCAGAGGGAATGAACAGAACAGAGCAGTTATCGAGTGATCTATCCCCTGTCATCCAGTCAGAGGGTGAGGGACACTACTCCTGGGGGAATTCTGTGCCAAAAAAATAAAAATTCCGCATGCAATATTTTAAAATTCTGCATCTTTTATTTGTCAAAATAACACAATATAATCACGCCAGCTTCAATTATTTTGGTAATTTATTTCAAAATACCTGTCAGCAAGTGTGTCTGTAACAATACTGACAACAACAAAGATTCAGGAAATGTTTTTTGACAAATAGATTCCTTACTAGGCATATTAATACAGACCTTTGAATAATAATTCATTTAAACTACAATACAGAACCGTATTCCCCGCACCCCTCAGAAGCAGTGCAAAGGCTGGGGGGAGTCGGGGTAACAGAGGAGCTGAGGGAGAGGGAAGTAATTTCTGGGCAGGAGCCTGGGAGTGAACCTGGAGGGTTGTTAAGTGTGGGTGGGAGAAGTATGGAACAGGTTTTTTTTGTCAGGGTGGGGGGAGGTTGTTCGGGAGCCTTCCCATGCAGACCCTGGCTGACCCCTAGCCTCTCCCATTCAGTCAGGCACATCTGCCCTGTCCCCATGTGTCACTGCACCTCCTCTCCCCCATGTGTTTCTACACCCCCACTTGGCTATTTCCCCCCCCATACCCATGTGTCCCTGCACCCCACTCAGCCATCTCCTCCCCCCATCCCCAGGTATCCCTGCACCCTGGATCAATGCTGTCACCTCACTGGCTCTTGTGCCCCCTCCCTTGTTTGTCCCCCCCACTGGCCCTTCTGAACCCCAATCTGTGACCCCCCCAGAAGCTCCATGTGCCCCACTCTGGTCATCTTCCCCTATATCCTGTGTCTCCTCACCTGGCCCCGCAGGCAGCTACTGCCCCCTCCCTCTCTGCAGCTCATTACTCCAGCCCGGAGCCAGCTGCCCTCCCTGCTGGTGCCACAGCAGCCCCTGGTGGGCAAAAGGTGTAACTGCAGCACCTCCCCTGCGGAATCTGTTTTTGGGGGTGGGGGGATCTGCTCAAAGCTGCCCGACCCCAACTAAATCATCCCAGCCAGGCCTTAAACACCTCTAAGGATGGTGGAGGAGGAGGGGTGGGATAGCTCAGTGGTTTGAGCATTGGCCTGCTAAACCCAGGGTTGTGAGTTCAATCCTTGAGGGGGCCATTTAGGGATCTGGGGCAAAAATCTGCCTGGGGATTGGCCCTGCTTTGAGCAGGGGGTTGGACTAGGTGACCTCCTGAGATACCTTCCAACCCTGATATTCTATGATTCCACCACCTCCCTAGGTAACCCATTCCAGTGCTTCACCAACCTCCTAGTGAAAAAGTGTTTCCTAATATCCAACCTGAACCTCCCCCACTGCAACTTGACACCATTACTCCTTGTTCTGTCATCTGCTACCACTGACAACAGTCTAGATTCATCCTCTTTGGAACCCCCCTTCAGGTAGTTGAAAGCAGCTATCAAATCCCCCCTCATTCTTCTCTTCTGCAGACTAAACAATCTCAGTTCCCTCAGCCTCTCCTCATAAGTAGGGGGCTGGGGCACATGAATCATTTTCATTTTTGTTGCCCTACGCTGCACTCTCTCCAATTTGTCCACATCCCTTCTGTGGTGGGGGCCCCCAAACTGGACGCAATACTCCAGATGTGGCCTCATCGGTGCCGAATAGAGGGGAATGATCACGTCCCTCAAACTACTGGCAATGCTCCTACTAATGCAGCCCAATATGCCATTGACCTTCTTGGCAACAAGGGCACACTGCTGATTCATAGCCAGCTTCTCGTCCACTGTAACCCCTAGGTCCTTTTCTGCAGAATTGCTGCTTAGCTACTCGGTCCCTAGTCTGTAGCAGTGCATGGGATTCTTCCGTCCTAAGTGCAGGACTCTGCACTTGTCCTTCTGCACATGCACCGTGGTGCAGAATTCCTCCTGGAGTAGGACACCTGGAGCATGCGGTTCCATCCTTGACTATTTTGGCTAATAGCCATTAATGGACCTATTCTTTGTGAACTTATCTAATTATTTATGAACCCAGTTATACTTTTGGCCTTCACAGCATCCCCTGGCAACGAGTTCCACAGGCTGACTGTGCATTCTGTGAAGAAATACTTCCTTAGGTTTGTTTTAAACCTGCTGCCTATTAATTTCATTGGGTGACCCCTAGTTCTTGTAATGAGAAGGAGTAAATAACACTTCCTTATTCACTTTCTCCACACCAGTCATAATTTTATAGACCTCAATCATATCCCCCCTTAGTCATCTCTTTTCCAAGCTGAAAAGTCAGTCTTATTAATCTCTCCTCATGTGGAAGCTGTTCCATACCCCTAATAATTTTTCCTGCCTTTCTATCTACTTTTTCAAATTCCAATATATCTTTTTTTTGAGATGGGGCAACCAGAACTGCTCGCAGTATTCAAGGTCTGGCCAGACCATGGATTTATACAGTGGCATTATAATATTTATTGGCTGATTATCTACCCCTTTCCTTTTGGTTCCTACCATTCTGTTCGCTTTTTTGGCTGCTGCTGCACATTCAGCAGATATTTTCAGAGAACTGTCCACAATGCCCTCAAGATCTTGAGTGGTAACAGCTGATTTAGACCCCATCATTGTGTATGTAGAGTTCAGATTGGTTTGCAATGCGCATTACTTTGTATTTATCAACACTGAATTTCATCTGACATTTTGTTGCCCAGTTCACCCAGTTTTGTAAGATCCCTTTGGAACTCCTCGCAGCCTGCTTCGGACTTAACTGTCTTGAGTAATTTTGTATCGTTTACCCCTTTTTCCATATCGTTTACGAATATGTTGAACAGCGCTGGTCCCAATACAAACCCCCGGGGGACCCTGCTAGTTACCTCTCTCCACTGTCAAAATTGACCATTTATTCTTGCCCCTTGTTTCCTGTTTTGTAACCAGTTACTGATCCATGAGACGACCTTCCCTCTTATCGTAGAATTATAGAATCATAGGGACTGCAAGAGTCATCTAGTCTAACCCCCTAATCTAATCCCATGTTTGTTTAAGAGCCATTGCTGAGGGATCTTGTCAACGGCTTTCTGAAAGTCCAAGTACGCTATATCCACTGGATCCCCCTTGTCCACATGCTTGTTGACCCATGATTTCCCTTTACAAAAACCATGTTGACTCTTCCTCCAACATATCGTGTTCCTCTGTGTCTGCTAATTCTGTTCTTTCCTATAGTTTCAACCAATTTGCCTATTACTGAAGTCAGGCTTACTGGCCTGTAATTGCCAGGATCGCCTCTGGAGTCCTTTTAAAAAAAATTGGCATCATATTAACTATCCTCCAGTCATCTGGTACAGAGACTGACTTAAGCAATAGGTTACATACCACATATTTATACCTGCCTCTGGAAATTTCCATTACATGCATCTGACGAAGTGGGCATTCACCCACGAAAGCTTATGCTCCAATACATCTGTTAGTCTTAAAGGTGCCACAGGACTCTCTGTTGCTTTTTACAGATCCAGACTAACACGGCTACCCCTCTGATTCTTGATACCACAGTTAGTTCTTCAATTTCATATTTGAGTTCCTTCAGAACTCTTGGGTGAATCCCATCTGTTCCTGGTGACCTATTCCTCCCTAATTTATCCATTTGTTCCAGAATCTTCTCCACTGACACCTCAATCTGGGACAGCTCCTCAGATTTGTCACCTAAAAAGAATGGCTCAAGTATGGGAATTTCCCTCAGGTGATCTGCAGTGAAGACTGATGCAAAGAATTCATGTAACTTGTCCGCAATGGCCTTGTCATCCTTGAGTGCTCCATTAGCACCTCGATTGTCTGGCCGGCCTCCTGCTTCTGGGGGGAGGGATAGCTCAGTGGTTTGAGTATTGGCCTGCTAAACCCAGGGTTGTGAGTTCAATCCTTGAGGGGGCCACTTAGGGATCTGGGGCAAAATCAGTACTTGGTCCTGCTAGTGAAGGCAGGGGGCTGGACTCGATGACCTTTCAGGGTCCCTTCCAGCTCTAGGAGATAGGTGTATCTCCATATATTATTATTTATTATTATTATTCTGATGTACGTAAAAAAACAAACAGCAAAAATTTTTTTAGTCTTTTGCTAGTTGCTCTTCATATTCTTTTTTTACCTGCCTAATTAAACTTTACACAACCTGCCAGAGTTTATCCTTTCTATTTTCCTCAGTAAGATTTGACGTACAATATTTAAGGGGTGTCTCTTTGTCTCTGACTGCTGCTTTTGCTGCTGTTGAGCAATGATGGCGTTTTTTTGGTTGATTTACAGTTTCCTTTTTTTGCGGGGGAGGGTATACATATGGTTTGAGCCTCTGTTATGGAGGTGGTAAAAAGTTTCCCTGCACTCTTGTGACTGCTCCTTTTATTTTCCACTTAACTAGCCTCCTTGTTTTTGTGTAGTTCCCCTTTTTGAAGTTAAATGCTACGGGGGGGGGTTCTTTCGTATTTCCCCCCCTAGAAGGATGTTCCATTTAATGACATTATGGTCACTATTACTGAGCAGTTCAACTATACTCACCGCGTGGCTCAGATCCTGTGCGCCGCCACGTAGGACAAAGGCCATGTCTACACTACCGCTAAATGGGCACCGCTGCGATGGATGCAGTGCAGTCGATTTAGCGGGTCTGGTGAAGACATGCTGAGTTGATGGGAGAGCGCTCGCCTGACAAGGTGTGTTCGCCACCTCCCCAAGAGGCAGAAGCTACGTTCATGGGAGGGCATCTCCCGTCGACATCGCGCGGTGTAGACACGACTGTACATCGACTTGAGTTATGTAACTGACGTGACTGACCTAGCGCAAGTTAGATCGACTTACAGCCTTCTGTAGAGCAGCCCGAGGCCAAGACTCGCCTCTCCCCCGGGGGGTCCAGGGCTGGCTGCTCCAAGCGCCGGTCATTAATGGTGTCTAGAAATGTTCTTCGCATCCTATCCTGAAGTGACCTGTTCCCAGTCAATAGGGGGATAGTTGAAGTCTCCCATTACTGCATTTTCTATTTTGATAGACTCTCTAATCGCCCTGAGCATTTCCCAATCTCCATCACCATCCTGGCCAGGTGGTCAGTAGTATATCCCTACTGCTATACGCTTCTTATTCACGCATGGAATTTCTATCCAGAGAGAGAGATTCTGTGGTACCCTTTGAGACATTTAAGATTTTTTTACTCTATGCTTTCTTTCACGTATAGTGCTCCTCTCCCACCAGCACGACCTGTTCTGTCCTACCAGGGTACAAAATGTATAGGAATTAGTGTCGCATTGATTATCATCAGTCTACCAAGTTTCCATGTTTCCTATTATATCAACAGCCTTATTTAATACCAGGCACCCAGGTTTACCCATCTTACTATTTAGATTTCTTGCATTTGTAAACAAGCACTTATAAAATTTGTCAATATTTAGTTGTCTGCCTTGTTGTGACATCATTGAATGGGACTCTCTCTCTTGTTTGACTCCTGCCTGCACTTTATCAATTTCTGTCCTCTCCCCTTTACTAGGATATAGAGAATCCCTGTTACTAGATCCTCCCCTAAGGGATGCCTCTGTCCAAATCACATGCTCCTCCACAGCTGTCAGCTTTCCCCGAGCCCTTACTTTAGAAACTCCTCTATGACCTTTTTAAAGTGACATGCCAGCAATCTGGTTCCATTTTGGTGTAGGTGGAGCCCATCCTGCCTGTATAGGCTCCTCCTTCCCCAAAGGTTCCCCAGTTCCTAATAAATCTAAACCCCTCCTCCCTACACCATCATCTCATCCACACAGTGAGACCCTGCAGTTCTGCCTGTCTTACTGGCCCTGTGCGTGGAACTGGAAGCATTTCAGAGAATGCTCCCATAGAGGTCCTGGACTTCAATCTCTTACCTAGCAGCTAACTTTGGCCTCCAGGACCTCTGTCCTATCCTTCCCTATGTCATTGGTACCTATGTATATCATGACCACTAGCTCCTCCCCAGCACTGTGTATTCAGTGAGCTTACTGATGAAGGGGGAAACAGAGCTGGGCTGGTAGTTTAAGAGGCAAATGAGTTTTTAAGGGGGGAGAAACTAAAGCCGGCTGATCCTGGCTGGAGCCTGAGGAGAGGGTGGGGATGAGAGTGAGCACAAGGCAGATGAGGAGGCTGGGGGGGGGTCACTGGAGTTAAAGGAAGAGGACAGACAGGAAACCTCTGCCTCTGTGATAGGGGATGGTCCCAGGGGTTTTATCCATTTTCTGGAACAAGCAGCGAGGCCCCATGCAGGGAGTTGCGGAGACGGGAGGGGGAGGGCTTGAGGAGCCAGTGGCAGGCGCTGAGAAGGCAGCCTGGGGTTCGGCTCTGTTGGAGAAGCAATGCTGTCTGGGAAGATGGCATTTTCGTGAGGCCACTGCTGCAAAGCTCGCTGGCCCAGTGTGTGTCCATGGGCTGCTCCTGCCTCGCTCAGGGCCTGGAGTGCAGCTGTCTGCATCTGTCTCCTGCTCCAGTGGCCACTGGATGCAAGCCCTGTGCTCCCTTGGCCCAGGCTGCCAGCAGGACAGCATGGGGCACATTGGCATTGCCCCTGACTGCCCTCTGTCCAGCTGGGGCACTGCAGGGACGGCTGTGCCCTTGCCATGGGGTGACCCTGCTGGGTGGGCGGTCAGCGCAGGTCCAGCCAGCCCCCTTGCCAGCTCTCATGCTGGTTTAATGGCCTCTCTGAGCACCTGGCCAGCAGGTGTAGAGGGAACCACTGCAGTTCCACGGAGTGGGGGTCCTGCGTGGGCAGGCCCATCTGTTGGGAACTGGTGTCTGCTGGGGTGTCCTGTGCAAATGCCGCTGTGGCCTGGTGGGTGGGCGCTGCCCAAAGGGGAGGGGCTCATGGATGGCTATTCCTGGTGGGACCAGTGCCCTTCAACACATTCATAAATGATGTGGGGAAAAAGGTGTAAACACTGAGGTGGCAAAGTCCAAAGCAAACTGCGACGAGCTACAAAGGGACTCACAAAACTGGGTGAATGGGCAACAAAATGGCAGGTGAAATTCAATGTTGATCAGTGCAAAGTAATGCACATTGGCAAACATAATCCCACCTATATGTATAAAATGACGGGGTCTAGATTAGCTGTTGCCCTTTAAGAAAGAGATCGTGGAGTCATGGATCGTTCTCAGAAAACATCCACTCAATGTGCAGCGGCAGTCAGAGGTGAACAGAACGTAGGAACCATTAGGAGAGGGCTGGATAATAAGACAGAAAATATTATATTGCTTCTATATAAATCCATGGTATGCCCACATCTTGAATCCTGCGTGCAGATGTGGTCGTCCCATCTCAAAAAAAGATATATTGGAATGGGAAAAGGTATGGAAAAGAGCAACAAAAGTGATTAGGGGTATGGAACGGCTTCTGTATGAGGAGAAATTAACAAGACTAGGAGTTTTCAGCTTGGAAAAGAGACGTCTAAGGTGGGATATGATAGAGGTCTATAAAATCATGACTGGTGTGGAAAAAGTAGATAAGGAAGTGTTATTTACTCCTTATAACACAAGAACTAGGGGTCACCAAATGAAATCAATAGGCAGCAGGTTTAAAACGAACAAAAGGAAGTATTTCTTCACACAACACAGTCAACCTGGGGATGTTGTGAAGGCCAAGACTATAACAGGGTTCCAAAAGAACGAGATAAGTTCCTAGAGGACAGGTCCATTAATGGCTATTAGCCAACATGGTCAGAGGACAACCCCACACGCTGGGTGTCCCCTAGCCTCTGGCTGCCAGATGCTGGGACTGACGGCAGGGTCTGGCTCAGTTCTATTCGTTCCCGCTAAAGCGTCTGGCACCGGCCGCTGTCAGAAGACAGGACCCTGGGCTGACCCAGCCTGGCCGTTCTTGTGTCCAGCCCAGAGGGGAGGGGCTTGTGGGTGGCTGCTGGGGGTGTGTGGCCTCTGCGCTGACTGCTCCCCTCTCCCTGCGGCGTTTGCAGTGGACTCCCTGGTGGGGAAGATCACCATCCCGGCCTACTCGCTGAGCGACGACGACTACTCCTCCAGCTACCGGCAGCTGAGCGTGGAGAGTGACCCCGAGGAGGGGCGGGAGCCTGGCCCCCCAGCCCCGCCTTGCCCTCAGTGTGGCCTGCAGCTGGCCGTGCGCTTGGGGCAGAGCTGCCCGCAGTGTGCGGGGGCCGAGGAGGGCCGGGGCCAGCGTGTTGTCTACTCCTGCCAGCTCTGCCCCTTCGCCTCCCACTACTCCAGCCACCTCAAGCGCCACATGAAGACCCACAACGGCGAGAAGCCTTTCAAGTGCCCGCATTGCGACTACGCCTCGGCCCAGCTGGTGAACCTGACGCGGCACAAGCGCACGCACACGGGCGAGAGGCCCTACCGCTGCCAGGCCTGCAGCTTCGCCTGCAGCAGCCTGGGCAACCTCCGGCGCCACGAGCGCATCCACAGCCAGGACAAGCCCTTCCAGTGCAGCGCCTGCGACTACCGCTGCAACCAGAGCCGCAACCTCAAGCGCCACATGCTGAGCCATCGCCAGGCGGAGGAGGGGCCCTGCTGCCGGGACAAGGCCCAAGGTAGGGGGGCAGGAAACGCCCAGCACATGGGCCGGAGCAGGCCAGCGAGGGCAGGGCTGCAGGGCCCCGGAAGGAGAAGCCGGTGCGGTCACTGGCCTCCAGTGAGGCTCCAGGGGCAGCTCCTGCTCTGGGGGGTCTGGGCGCCTGGGAGGAGCGGAGCCCCCCACACGCTGTGCCCTAAACACTCCGTCAAGCAGCCGGGACAGGTCCCCTCCTCGGCCCAGTCCCTCCCGACCTGGCACTCGCTCTGGGGAGGAGACGTGTGCGTTACGGCCAGGAGCAGGGAACTCCCACCTGCGCTGCTTGGATTGAGTGAGGAGCATTGGAACTGGCGGGTGGGGGGTGTCTTCCTCCCCCCGCGCTAGATTTGTTCTGTGGGCGACCGGGCAGGGAGGCTCGGTGCAGGGGGAAGGGAGCTGGACAGGGCGGGCGGGGGAGGGAGGGAGGGAGGAGGTCCCTGCCCCCAGTCTCACAGCTGCCCTCTGCCCTGTCCTGCAGAGCCGCTGCTGCCGGAGCTGAGTCTGCGCGTGAGCGGTGCGGGCAGCCCCCTCCTGCCTGGCTGCGCCCGCCTGCGGGGCGACGAGGCAGACGCCCTGCCCGAGCTGCTCTTCCCCTTCACCTGCCGCATGTGCGGGCTGGTGCTGGACGACGGCTTGGCGCAGGACGAGAGCCTGGTCGAGCAGATCTGCAGCCGCTGCAGCCTGGCGGTGCTGAGCGCCGAGCCGGGCGACAGCCCCCCCGAGAGCGGCGCCAAGGGCTTCTCCTGCAGCCTGTGCTCCTTCGCCACACACTACCCCAACCACCTGGCCCGCCACATGAAGACGCACAGCGGCGAGAAGCCCTTCGCCTGCCCCCTCTGTCCCTACGCCTCCGCCCACCTGGACAACCTCAAGCGCCACCAGCGTGTGCACACGGGCGAGCGGCCCTACAAGTGCCAGCTCTGCGACTACGCCTGCGGCAACCTGGCCAACCTCAAGCGGCACGGCCGCATCCACTCCGGCGACAAGCCCTTCCGCTGCGGCCTGTGCAGCTACCGCTGCAACCAAAGCATGAACCTCAAGCGCCACATGCTGCGCCACACGGGCGAGAAGCCCTTCCGCTGCCGCCACTGCCCCTACACCACCGGCCACTGGGACAACTACAAGCGCCACCAGAAGATCCACGGCCCTGCTGCTGAGGGCTGGGCCAGCCCCCCGAGTGCCAAGCCCCGGCTGGCCCTGCCGCCCCCGGCTGCCTCCCTGCCCTAGGACCTGGGCCTGGCCCAGAGCAGGCGCATGGCCGGGGGCTGAAATGCTGCTGCTGGGAGTGAGGGTTGGGCTGGGTGGGGAGTGCCCCCTGCCGGCACGACAGCCTGGGGGCACGGCCTTGCTGGGCCTGTCCCTTCNGCGTGGGAAGCGGGAACTCAGACCCATTGCTGCCCGGTAACCTGAGCTGGGGCCAGGGCCACGAAGCTCCTCACCCCAGCCGTGCCCAGCACGGTCACTGCTTGGAATAAAAGCCTCTGCTTCCTGCAGGGCTGGGCAATGGCTGCCGGGCTCCCCCCGCCCACGGAGTCAGCCCCCAGTAGGCACGAGCGGGCTGGGTTGGTGACCCCTCCTCTCTGTCCCGTGAGGCTCAGGCCAAGCAGGGCCCCAGCTGTGTGTAGCTGCTGTCAGGGGGAGGGAACAGCCCCCCCCAATCATACACAGCTGTTCCTTGGAGCAGTTCTGCCTGGGCCAGCCCCACCTTGGCAATGGGGGCTCTGGGGCTGAGTGCTCTAGGGCACAGCTCAGCTGCTGCCCCCAGCCGGCCTCTGCCCAGGAGCACAAGGCAGTCTTGTCAGTGACCACCGAGCGTGGCCCCTTCCCTCCTCCAGCATCCTCGGGTGCAGCAGGGAGGGAGGTGCGGGGGGGAGGCTGGCCTGGCCCCCCGACCCGGGGTGCATCTCAAGGCTGTGTAATTTATATTGTGTATAAAAGCATTAAAGTCAGTTTGGGTAGCTGGCCTCGCTCTTTGGGGTGCAGAGCGGCGCCTGGCCAAGCCCAGGGGGTTGTGAGCGATACTGAGCCCCTCGTCCCCCAGGCACGGCCAAGAGCTGCTCAGGGGGCTCCAGCAGCACCAATCCCGGCACTGCTGCCATTTCTGCCCGAGTGCGACGCCGTGTAACGGCCCCAAGCTGCCCTGGGCCTGCGGCGGTGTGTGCGCTCAGCCAGGGCCCCACAGCACAGGGGCCGGGCCTGTGCCCCTGCTCCAACACAGGCACAACAGGGCTTTAAAGCCACCTGCTGGGGCTCTGGCTCTCCGGCCGACCAGGGCCTGGACCCACAGGGGGTCAAGGAGTCGGGGGGGGGGGGGTGCCCCAAGGGAGGCATGGCTGTGCTCAGCCTCACCGGGCAAAGAGGGGCGGTGCCGGGGGCCCAGCTGGAGTTATGGCCTCTCGGGGCTGCTGCTGCCCCCCCCAGCCTGGGCAAAGCCACCTCACTCCACAGCCACACACCCGGTACCAATCATGATCCGCTTTAATCACTGCAGTGTGTAAACATTGGTTAATGTCCATTCATGCTCCAGTCCCTCTGTAAGCAGCAGAGCGCTACCGGTTACAAGCCTCGGCGATTATGCTGCGTCTATGAGCGGGGTAGCGGCGGCAGGCACAGCATCAGCCTGCAGCCAATGCTGAACTTCGTCCATTCTTCCTTGTGCAAAGACCTAGCTGCTAATTTGGCATTTATGGAGGCCGGGAGGTGTCTGTCGCCATGGGAACAGCCCCAGGCCTCCACCTCCCATGGCAGCCAGCCCTGGGACTGGCTCTAAGTGCAAGCTACAGGCCAGTCCTGGCCCCAGGCCACTGAGCCCTCCTGCAGGGGTGGGGCAGCTGCCTCGTGGCGCTGGACCAGCCACGTCCTGACGGGGGCCGTGTCCAACCCTTGCTCGCCACGGGTAGGTGAGCGTTGTTCCCCCTGTGAAATGGGCTCCGTGGGCGGAGCCGGGGCAGGGGCCGCCCTCAGGAAGGTGGCGGCAGCAGCAGCGGGGAGGTGGCTCCCCCCCAAAGGCAATGGTGGGTGGAGGGGGTTGAAGTGGGGCAGGGGCAGGCGGCTGGTAACCCGGCAGAGGCACATGGGACGTTCCCCAGAGCCGCGCTGGCCGCGGGCGGCAGGAGAGGGCAGAGCAGGCTACAGGTCCTCGTCGCCGATCCCCTCGAAGGCGTAGTTGCCGTGGAAGTCGTTGGCACCCAGGTCGCCGGCGGAGCCGGAGTGGCTGATGCCCCGCAGGCTGACGGAGGTGAGCTTGCTCTGCAGGGAGGGAGGGCAGGTTAGAGCCACCCCGCGCTGCGGGACCCCCCCCAGGAGGTGGCGAGTTACTCACCGAGAGTTTAAGCATGGGCTCCCGGCTGCCATCGGGCGAGTCCTGCAGAGAGGGACACGGGTCAGCGTGGGCAGGGGGGCGGGCGAGGGGCTGTACTTACCAGCGGGGGGGGGGGGGGGGTCGGACTCCACACCAGGGGGGGGGGTTTCCCTGCTTGCTGGCTGGCGGGGCCCCGGAGGGCCCCGTTTGCCCCCCGGCGGAACAGCTGGGGGAAAGCAGACGAGGGCAGCTCAGCAAGGGGTGGGGGGCAGCTGGGGGGCCACACAGGCCCTGGGGGGGGGGGGGGGCACTGGACTTACCAGCAGAGGGGGGGATTTCACAGCTTGCTGGCTGTCGGAGCGCCGCAGGGCCCCGTTTGCTCGCCTGCGGAACAGCTGGGGGAAAGCAGACGAGAGCAGCTCAGCAAGGGGTGGGGGGCAGCTGGGGGGCCACACAGGCCCTGGGGGGGGGAGGGGCAGCCGGAGCAGCCCGGGGGCCTGGGGAGAACCAGCCCTGGGGAGCCATGGGACCCCGAGGGGGGCTGAGGTGGTAGCAATGCAAGAGGGACAAGCTCGCCCCCTTCCCAGCCACCCCCTCACCTTGCGGATGCTGCTGCCAGACTTCTTCACCATCAGCTCATCCACCATGGACTGCAGGCAGATGCTCAGCATGATGGCCTGGGGGAGACAGCGCCCGTCACAGCCAGCCCCCAGCAGGCCCCCCATCTCCCCCAGAGCACAGCCCTTCCCGCCCAGCCAGAGAGCTCAGTGCCCCTGCAGCCCGGGGGGACTGGCAGCCGGCCCCCAGCAGGCCCCCCCATCTCCCCCAGAGCACAGCCCTTCCCGCCCAGCCAGAGAGCTCGGCGCCGCGCAGACCAGCTGGCAGCCAGCCCTACCTGGGGGCTGGTGATGGTGACCCACTGCAGCCGGTCCTTGCTCATCAGGTACTCGAAGGCCAGTTCCAGCTTCACCTCCACTTTCCCTGGGCTGCTCCCCGGCAGCCCGGTGCTCGTGGGAACCTGAGGAAGAGGAGGGTGAGGCTGGTGGCTGTCCCTGCCCACCCCTGCCAGCAGGGCACCAAACGGAGCCCCCTGGACCCAGCAGGGCTCTTGTCTCCCAGCCAGAGTCCCAGGGTCAAGGGGGTGGGGGGCAGAGTGATGGGACAGAGGGAGGTTGCCCAGCTCCTCAGGCAGCCTTTCTGCCACAGCAATGAAACAGCAACAGACCCCCCCTCCCCCACAGTCACAGGCGCCCCCCACCCCTCCCCCAAACACCCCTCCCCCACAGTCAGACCCCCCCTCACAGACCCCCCCAAACACCCCTCCCCCACAGTCACAGGCACCCCAAACACCCCTCCCCAACAGTCACAGGCACCCCCAACAGACACCCCCCAAACACCCCTCCCCCACAGTCACAGACACCCCCCACACAGACACCCCCTAAACACCCCTCCCCCACAGGCACAGGCACCCCCAACAGACACACCCCAAACACCCCTCCCCCCAACAGTCACAGGCACCCCCCACCAGTCACAGNCCCCCCACAGAGCCCCCCCCAAAAAACCCTCCCCCACAGTCACAGGCACCCCCCACAGAGCCCCCCCAAACACCCCTCCCCCACAGTCACAGGCACCCTACACAGGCACCCCCACCCCAAAGACCCCTCCCTCACAGGCATCACACACACACAGAAGGGCGTAACTCGAGCCGTGAGGGGCAGGCGGGCGAGGGGCCGGGCTGGCACGGTGGGTGGGGCCGACGGGTACCCCCCTAGCTCCGCGGGAGGGCCTGACCCGAGCCGCGGCGGGCGGGGGGCCGGGCTGGCGCGGTGGGTGGGGCCGACGGGTACCCCCCTAGCTCTGCGGGAGGGCCTGACCCGAGCCGCGGCGGCGAGGGGCCGGGCTGGTGCGGTGGGTGGGGCTGACGGGTACCCCCCTAGCTCCGCGGGAGGGCCTGACCCGAGCCGCGGCGGGCGAGGGGCCGGGCTGGCGCGGTGGGTGGGGCTGACGGGTACCCCCCTAGCTCCGCGGGAGGGCCTGACCCGAGCCGCGGCGGGCGAGGGGCCGGGCTGGCGCGGTGGGTGGGGCTGACGGGTACCCCCCTAGCTCCGCGGGAGGGCCTGACCCGAGCCGCGGCGGGCCAGGGGCACTCACCGAGGACGTGACCCGCCAGCACCGCATGCGCGTCACCTTGAAGCTGCCCTCTTTGATCTGCTCGCTGGGCAGCCGCACCTGGAAGTTCAGCTCACTGTTGCCGGCGCTGACGATGACCTGGCAGCCCTTCTCGGGGAAGTCGGTGACGCAGGGCTCGAACTTGAGATAGCCGTAGTACTTCAGGGTCTGCGCCAGGCGGATGAACTGCAGGCAGAGCCGGGCACAGGTTCAGGGCCAGGCTCACCCCTCGCCCAGGCCCAAGGACCCTCCCTGCCACCGGCCTGGGGCACCTCCGCCCAGCTGTTCCCGGCTGGCGAACGGCCAGGGGGTGGGGGAGCCTCCAGACTCCTCCGACTGCAGGAAGTGGAGTGGGCCCAGTGGCCACAGACCCTGAGCCGGCTCCGCCTCTCCCCTCAGACCCTCCTCGAGACCCCTGGTGCCAGCGTGAACCCAGCTCCCTTCCCCGCCCCCCGCTCCGCTCACCCACCTCCTTCTTGGAGACCTTCTCCTGCAGGGACTTGAGCTGCCGGTGCTGCTCCTTGCTGACGAGGATCCAGCCGCGTTCTATGTCCGACACCGTCTGCGAAGGAGCAGAGGCCATGAGCAGCTGTGTGGGGCCGGGCCCCGCAGCACAGACACGGGGCCCGAGGGCCTGGGTGGCTTGGAGCGCCCTGCAGAGCGGACACTCACCTGCGCATACAGCAAGTTCAGCCCCACCCGCTGCTCCATGACGTCGTCGTCATAGGAAGAATCCCAGTAACTAGGAGAGAGGGAGCGCACGGTGTCAGCGGGACCCCGGCAGCACCAGGGCTAGTCACTGCTCTCCCCAGGCCACCAACATGGTCACGGACCCCCAGGGTCGGGGCTCTGGTTCTGGGAGGAGCCCCTTGGTGAGCCACACGGCCTCACCGCCTCCTGAGACTGGGCCCGTTCCAGCAGAGTCCGTTCCGGGCAGCCAGCGCCCAGCCCGGCCGCAGTGACCCCCCGTGGTTCAAGCTCTGTCCCCCCATCTGTCCGATCTCCTTTGTCAGACTCCCGGGGTGCCCCCGACTGCTCCCCACAGCCCACACTTAGCCCCCCCCCCCCCCCCCCCCCCCCCCCCGCCCCCCCCCCCCCCCCCCCTAGGCCTTTGTTCCCCAGCTGGGGGATGCGGCTCGGCCCCCTGCGGAGAGGCGGGACGACCACGTCTCTCTGGGTCGCTGGTCACCAGGTGTCCACGTCCCGGCCATTGGATCTGCCCTTGTCTTCTCAAGAGCTGCATGGAGATGGGACCTAAGGGCCCAGGCCGCCAGGCGCCATCCACACCTGTGTCTTTGCCTGCCCCAGAGCCCCCAGACCTCACACCCGCGGGGGAACAGTGCCGCACACAGGGGAAACTGAGGCACACACAGGCTTCATAAACATATTTTTTTAAATTCCCAGTTCATCACACGCATCAATGAGAATGAGCGGGGAGGTGTGGGGGGGTCTAGCCACACACCTGGGAGAGGTGCTGCTCAAGCGGGGAGGCACAGGCAGGGCACTGCCACAGCCCCTCGGGCCCTGCCCTAGCCTGTGGGGCCCAGGGCTTTTCCGATAGCTAGGCCAGGCTCTCGTTCTCCGTGCTGGGCAGCAGTGTAGGGCCGTGGGGGGCCTGGTCAGGCCCCAGGTGTGACAAGGGACTTTTTTTGGTGAGATTTTATGGTCTGTGCATGTGGCTCAGTGTTCCCTGCTCTCTCTGCACACTGAGGGCAGGTCTGCACTACAGATTTACAGCTCTCCCGCCGGCTCACTAACTCCACGCCAACATAGCGCAGGCTACACGGCGTAACTCCGTCGCTCAGGGGTGTGGCTTAGTCACACCCCTCCACGACACGGTTACACCACAGCAATTCTGTCGTGCAGACCGGGGCTGAGTGCGAAAGGGAACGAGGCATGGTGCACAGCAGAGTTTTTGCTAATACTTTTATGACAGGTGTGCCTCAGTTTACCCCGGGTACCCTGCTCTCTGCACGCTGAGTGCGAAAGGGAATGAGGCATAGCCAAGCGTCACCGATGCCGCCTGGGCGAGAGCAGCTACTTTCATGAGAACTGGCTGGAATCAGCCCGAGTGGAGACGCTGGCCGAGACAACGGGAACGAAGTGACCAAACCGTATTGTGGGAGGCACAGCCAGCCGAGCAGGCGAACCCAGCGCAGTTACAGCCAGCCGGGAACGCGGGAGGCTCAGAGACAAAGGCCCAGGGAGAGAAACGGCTCTCGGAAGAACGGGGCGTTCGGGGCGTTGCTCCCACCACGGCCGGCCTTGCGCTTGGCTGGCCAGGCTGAGCTAAGGGCACCCTGCCCATAGGCACTGGGGGGTCGCCCCTGGGAGGGTCGGTCTCCACGGGGCGTGCGGCAGAGCGCCATGGTGAGACCCGGGGCGCGTGACCTGCGCTAGGGAAAGCGCGGCCAGGCAGCACCCCGGAGAACAAGGCAGGAAGAGTCACACATCCCTGGAGCGGAGAGGCCCAGCCTTGCTCCTCACTCCCCGGGGACACTGGGCCAGGCTTGGGGACACCACGGGCAGCCGAGCCAGGGGGCTGCACGTGGGCCCAGCGAGGTCCCTGCCCCGGGCAGCCCGGCCGGCCGAGCCACTCACCTCTTGCGCAGGATGATCTTGTACTCGGGGCTGCGGAGGCTGGTGACAGACACGTACGGCAGCTCGAACTCCTGCAGCTTCCTCATGACTGCCCAGGAAAAGCAGCGCTCAGACCCCACAGCTCAGCCCGGCCAGGGGCTCTTCTGAGAGCAGGAGAGCTGTCTCCTCCCTCCCCAGGGGCCTGCCCGGCGGCCCTCCTTCCCCGGGGCCTGCCCCACGCCCGCCGCCCTGCCCTCCTTCCCCGGGGCCTGCCCCACGCCCGCCACCCTGCCCTCCCTCCCCAGGGGCCTGCCCCACGCCCGGTGCCTGCCCTCCTTCCCCGGGGCCTGCCTGGCACCCTTCCCCGGGGCCCTGCCCCACGCCCTGCCCCCCCCCACGGCCCCCCCCGGCGCCCGCCCTCCTTCCCCCGGGCCCGCCCCGCCCCCCTCCCCCGGGCCCCCCCCCCCCCCCCCCCCCGGGCCCCCCCCCCCCCCCCCCCCCGGGCCCCCCCCCCCTCCCCCGGGCCCCCCCCGCCCCCCCCCCCCGGGGCCCGCCCCCCTGCCCGGCGCCTGCGCCCCGCCCCCGGGGCCTCCGCCACGCCCGCCGCCCTGCCCTCCCTCCCCCGGGTCTTGCCCCACGGCCGCCGCCGGGCCCCCCACCCCTTCCCCTCCCCGCCCCCCTTCCCTCTGGCCCTGCCCCACGCCCTGCCCTCCCCCAGGGCCCTCCCCGGCGCCTGCCCTCCTTCCCCGGGGCCTGCCCGGCACCCTTCCCCGGGGCCCTGCCCCATGCCCGGCGCCTGCTCTCCTTCCCCGGGGCCTGCCCCACGCCCGCCACCCTGCCCTCCCTCCCCAGGGGCCTGCCCCACGCCCGGTGCCTGCCCTCCTTCCCCGGGGCCTGCCCGGCACCCTTCCCCGGGGCCCTGCCCCACGCCCTGCCCTCCCCCAGGGTCTGCCCCACGCCCAGCGCCTGCCCTCCTTCCCCGGGACCTGCCTGGCACCTGCCCTCCCTCCCCAGAGCCCTGCCTGGCGCCCGGCGCCTGCCCTCCTTCCCCGGGGCCTGCCTGACACCTGCCCTCCCTCCCCAGGGGCCTGCCCCACGCCCGCCACCCTGCCCTCCCTCCCCAGGGGCCTGCCCCATGCCCGGCGCCTGCCCTCCTTCCCCGGGGCCTGCCCGGCACCCTTCCCCGGGGCCCTGCCCCACGCCCTGCCCTCCCCCAGGGTCTGCCCCACGCCTGGCACCTGCCCTCCTTCCCCGGGGCCTGCCTGGCACCCTTCCCCGGGGCCCTGCCCCATGCCCGGCGCCTGCCCTCCTTCCCCGGTGCCTGCCCGGCACCCTTCCCCGGGGCCCTGCCCCACGCCCTGCCCTCCCCCAGGGTCTGCCCCACACCCGGCACCCGCCCCCCTTCCCCGGGGCCCTGCCCCACGCCCTGCCCTCCCCCAGGGTCTGCCCCACACCCGGCACCTGCCCTCCTTCCCCGGGGCCTGCCCGGCACCTGCCCTCCCTCCCCAGAGCACTGCCTGGCGCCCGGCACCCTGCCCTTCCCTCCCCCACGACTCACTGGAGCTGTCCCCTCCCTGTCTCACACATGGCGCCCTGCCCTCCCCCAGCCCCCAAGGCCCACCACGGGGCTCCCCGGCTGCAGCCCCCCAGGAGGGAGGCACTCACAGGAAAAGGCTCCGTCCTTGGCTTCTCTTGCCAGGAAGAGGCTGAAGTAGCCGACTAGGTCCTCGGGCAGATCCAGCTTGGAGGCGACAGCCTGGGGAGCAAGCAGAAAGTCACCTCTTCCCGCAGCCCGGCCCGGTGCCGGCAGCCCCCACCGCGTTCTGCTTCCAGCCAGGCTGCCGAGGGCACACGCAGGGGCAGGAAGCCACAAGGGTGCTGGGCACCCCAGAAGGCGTTCCCCAGCCCCACCCAAAGCCCTCCGGAGCTGGCACCAGAGCCCCCCCTCGTGCCAGGAAGGGCCAGGCCAGGCGGCTCCCCGCGGCTCACCCTGCCTGTGGGGGGCCATGCTGGGGCACCGGAAGCCTGGGGCTGCTGCCCTGCCGTGCCCACTCCCCTAGGCTGGCCTGCCGCGGCAGCCCTGCTCCGGGGCGAGGGGCAGCAGGGGACGAGCACACGGACGGCTCTGTGCACATGGGCGGGGCAGGACACCTGTAGGCATGGGGATGTGTGGGGGGGGGGGGGCCCCCAGAAACAGCCTGGGGGAGGGGCTGGTGAGGGACCCCCCGAGACAGCCTGAGGGGATCGTCGGGCTCAACAGGCACTGATCAATGGCTCCAGGAGCGCCGCCAGCTTTTTCACCGCCCTAGGCAGCGGAAGGTCCCGCCCCCGAAATTCCGCCGACGACAGAGGCGCTGGCGCCCCCCAAATGTTGGAGCCCTAGGCGACTGCCTAGGTCGCCTAATGGGTTGCGCCGGCCCTGCATGGCTCCATGTCTAGTTGGCAGCTGGTTTCAAGCGGAGTGCCCCAGGGGTCCGTCCTGGGGCCGGTTTTGTTCAATATCTTCATTAATGATCTGGAGGATGGCGTGGACTGCACTCTCAGCAAGTTTGCAGATGACACTAAACTGGGAGGAGTGGTAGATACGCTGAAGGGTAGGGATAGGATACAGAGGGACATAGACAAATTAGAGGATTGGGCCAAAAGAAACCTGATGAGGTTCAACAAGGACAAGTGCAGAGTCCTGCACTTAGGACGGAAGAATCCCATGCACTGTTACAGACTAGGGACCGAGTGGCTAGGCAGCAGTTCTGCAGAAAAGGACCTAGGGGTTACGGTGGACGAGAAGCTGGATATGAGTCGACAGTGTGCCCTTGTTGCCAAGAAGGCTAACGGCATTTTGGGCTGTATAAGTAGGGGCATTGCCAGCAGATCGAGGGACGTGATCGTTCCCCTCTATTCGACATTGGTGAGGCCTCACCTGGAGTACTGTGTCCAGTTTTGGGCCCCACACTACAAGAAGGATGTGGAAAAATTGGAAAGAGTCCAGCGGAGGGCAACAAAAATGATTAGGGGGCTGGAGCACATGAGTTATGAGGAGAGGCTGAGGGAACTGGGATTGTTTAGTCTGCAGAAGAGAAGAATGAGGGGGGATTTGATAGCTGCTTTCAACTACCTGAAAGGGGGTTCCAAAGAGGATGGATCTAGACTGTTCACAGTGGTACCAGATGACAGAACAAGGAGTAATGGTCTCAAGTTGCAGTGGGGGAGGTTTAGGTTGGATATTAGGAAAAACTTTTTCACTAGGAGGGTGGTGAAGCACTGGAATGGGTTACCTAGGGAGGTGGTGGAATCTCCTTCCTTAGAGGTTTTTAAGGTCAGGCTTGACAAAGCCCTGGCTGGGATGATTTAGTTGGGAATTGGTCCTGCTTTGAGCAGGGGGTTGGACTAGATACCTCCTGAGGTCCCTTCCAACCCTGATATTCTATGGTTCTATGAGGGGGCTGGTGAGCGACCCCAGAGACAGCCGGGGGGGGTGAGGACATGCTGGGAAGCAACCTAGAGCCCGTCCCGCCCCAGCACAGGCCCTGCTTTCGCTCCCTTGGGCCGGCCAGCAGCAGCAGGATGATGCGGGATGGGACCCCCGGAGCACGGCTGCTGCCACTCACCAGAGCCCAGGCCCTTCCCCGTCTGTGCCCCCCACCAGCGCCTCTGCCCACCGCACCTACCTCCAGGACGTCCTCCGTCTGGTCCGAGGTCAGGATGGTGACCGTGACCTTCTGGCCGTTGGAGAGCAGCACCTCCAGCGGCACCTCCTCGGTGGGGATCTGCTGCGTCTCCTGGGACATGGGATAAGGTGAGGAGGCTCCGCGCCCTGCCCCCACCGCCCCCGCCCACACCCCCACCTGTGACAAGGGGGAATTTTCTGTGCTCTTTTTATGATGCCTAGGTGTGCCTCAGTTTCCCCGGCACATTGCATTGCTCCCCAGGGTGGGGGAGGGGTGGGGTTGGCTCGCAGGGCAGGCTACGAGCCCGAGGTGGGCCTCACCTCCCTGCTGGGTGGAATGAACAGAGTCAGCCCGGAGACAGAGTGAGAGCCCAGGGGGTCTGGCTCACCGCGGGGTCCCCCTACAGACTCTGGGAGCTGGGCATAGCCCCGCCCCCCCCAGCCAGCCGCCCCACCCCCTTCCTCTGACCCCCGCTCACCTGCTGCGCTTTGCGCAGGAAGCTGTTGAAGGTCTCGCTGCCTCCCAGCACCGGGTCCTGCCGCACTAAGGGTGGAACAACCCGGGAGTCAGGCGGCACATCCAGAACCCTGCGGCACCCGGCCCAGAGACAGCCGCACCCTCCCCCCGGGAAAACCCCCGGCCCAGAGACAGCCACACCCCCCTCCCGGGGGAACCAGCCGCGCTCTGGGGCGGGTCAGGCGCCGGGGCCCAGCAGCGCTCTGGGGCGGGGCGGGGGGGAGGTAGGGGCTGGGGCCCTGCAGGCAGGTCTCTGCCCAGCCCGTGTGCACACCCTGGCTGCTGCCCGCCGCTGAGGGCTCTGTCTACCCACTTACCGGCCTGCATGTATTTCTCCAGCTGCTCTCGCCTCTGCTCCACCTCCGCCAGGGTGAGGGTGAAGATCTTCTTTGGAGGAAAGGCGGGCACCACATTGGCCCCATATTCTTTCCTTAGCTGGAAGGAGAGCGCAGAACACAGGGCACACCTGAACAGACCCACAAGCCCCACCATCGCCCCCTGGCCTGAGCCTTTCCCGCCCTTTCCTGGGGCATGGGGACCATCCTCTGAACCTCAGATGGGGATGGGGTGGCATCTAACTCCACTGCCCCAAACACGAGGGAGAGCCCCAGGGACCCTGAGAGATGTCTCATCGAAGCGCCACAAGGGAAACCTCTGCCCGACCCTGGAGCTGGAGAGAGACGGCCCAGCGCTGCGAAGCCCAGGCAGCGAGTGCCTGTCCACTCCCAGCTCGGACTGCGGCCGCACTTTCTACATGCAGCAGGGAGCAGTTTGTGGGGCCCAGGGCCTGGCAGGGGACTGTGCCAGGAACCACCCCAGACAGCTCCTGCCCTGTGCGGAGCCGGGAATGGCAGATTCTCTCAGCAGCTCAGCTCAGCTTCCCCCCACCCCGCTCAGAGCCCAGGCTCTTCCCCTCCCGCAAGGGAAGCAGGGCCGGGGATCTCAGTGGGGGCATGACTGGTGCTGAGGACGCCCAGCGCTGCGGGGGCCGGGGAGCTGTGGGCTGTTCGTGGCTGGGCGGGGAGCAGGGGACAGGCGGGGAGCGACTCACCTGTTCATGCAGGCCCAGCAGCTGGCTGTAGCGCACCCGGCAGTGCAGCACGCCGTTCACGTGGATGTTATAGGCCTGCAGGGGGAAAGGAGGCCCCAGAATCACAGCCAGCCCCCAGCAGAGGGGCTGAGATGCCCGTCTGGAGCACTGCCAGGAGCAGAGCTGGGGAGCCCTGAAGGGGCAGGGGAACCTGCCAAGGACGGAGAGGGGAGAAGAGACCCCAGAGCCCGCTGAGCAGGGGGAGGCGAGGGGGCCTTTGTGGAAGAGGTAGCACTTGCCCGTGACCTGGCACGGGCGCTGCAGGAAGGCACTGCCCTGCGCCCGCTCCCAGAGGTATTCTGCCCCGCCCAGCCCCCTGGCACAGCTCAGGCCTCCCAGGCAGGGCCACGAGCCAAGGGCCGCAGGGAGGCTTGTTCGAAGTCGGGACGCCCCCCACAGACCCAGGCCCTGTGCCAGCCCCACAGAGCCCACTTTCCCTGACCATGTGGGTTTTGCTGTGGTAAAGCGGCTGGCCACCAGCTCCTGCTCAGCCCTGGTAGTTGTTACAGGCTCAGTGGCTGCGGGAGACTCTCAGCAGGCACCAGCACCCTCCAGGAGATGGGGCTTGGCTGTGGGGCAGCACAGGGAAGGCTGCAGCCTGGGCCAGGTGAGGGACTGGTATCTCTGGGGCAGGGGCAGCAGGGAGGGGTGAGTGTGGACCCTGGGGGCGGGGGCAGACCCAGCAGAGGGGGACTAGCAGCTGGGCACCTCAGGGCAATCCCGACGGGTTGTGAGTCACTTGGGGGACGTCAGAGCATCTAAGGCCAGAAGGGACCAGGTGACCCCTGCACCGCACTGGCCAGAGACACCCTCCACCCCGGGCAGAGACATGCACCCACCCACGACGCTCGGCGGAGCTGCGGCAGACCTGTCGGCAGACACAGCACAACTGGCTGTGAAGCCTCCGAGGGCAGGAGATCCGCCCTGGCGATTTCCCCTGCCCAGTAACACTGGCACCTTTAGTCCTGCCTTGGCCTGCTCAGAGAATCTCCCCCACGGAGGTACTCGGAGACAGCATCACATGCACCAACCTTCCCTTGGCCCCTAGCTCTGGAAACCCCACCCCAGGAAGCAGCAGCTTTGCCTGACACCATCCAGTCCCCAGCATGGGGCTCCTGGCTCCCTCCCTCTAGCTGGGACGGGACTCTCTCTCTCTCTCTCTCTCTGTGTTTACTAGCCAGAGAAGTCGGATGCCTGAGGAGGGAGAATTCTCAGTCTAATGCCACGCAGGCCTTTCCGGGGTGTGTCAGGCGCTTGCCAAGTCCCTGGCTGCCCCTGGGAGAGGGGGGCAGGGCTGCCTGAAGACAGGCTTGTGAGAGAACAGACAAGGACTCATCCCTTAGCAGCAGCTGCTGACTCAGGAGGTGATTACGCCCTTTGCTTGTTTGCTCTCCCATTCCAGTTTTACAATGCCAGGGCCCAGGCTGCGCAGAGCTGTCCCCTACACTCCCCAGGGCACTGCAGGTAGCCAAGACACAAAGCAGCAGGACCACACACAAGGACAATGCTATTTAAATAAATATAGAACAAATGGAAAAAAGGAGAACGAAATAGCAATCAACATAGATTAGAAATTACCCGGTATGACATGTACAAAATTGAAAAGGAAAGCTAAAGACGTCATGGAGAAATCCATGGCTGGCAGAGTAAGCACCAGTGTTCCCTCTAATTTTTCCCACACGTGCGGAATGAATTTTGTTATGTGCACCAATATGGTGATGCGTGGGGCCGAGGGGTTCAGAGTGTGGGAGGGGCCTTAGGGCTGGGCATGGGGGGGGTGAGGTCGAGGTCTCTGGCTGGGGGTGCAGGCTCTGGAGTGGGGCTGGGGATGAGGGTTTTGGGATGCAGGCTGCCCCGGGGCTACAGCAGGGAAAGAGGGCTCCCCCCAAGCTCTCTCCCCACAGCAGCACTGGTCTGGGGGGGGGTGGCATCTCCCCCACCGCAGCGCTGAGTACCTGTGTGGCGTTTAATAAGCTCCTGCGCGGCAACGCAGCTTCGAGGGAACTTAGGTAAGGACAACAGGAAGGAGGTTTTGGTTTTAAGTCTGGTAGGATTTTTGTTCCTGACAATGGTACAGGCCCATTACTAGGTGGAGATGGGGAAAATGTGAACAACGATGCAGGAAAGTCAGAAGTGTTCAAGTTCTGTATTTGGAAAGCAGCAGGATGAGGTACTCCAGTGAGAGCATGAGGATGATGAAGTTCTTTCCAGTCCATTAGTGCCAGAGAAGGATGTGAAATGGCATCTGTGACAAAGTGGGAGTGCTCTTAATGTTTTCTCTGAATACTGTGTGTGCCTCAGTTTCTCCTATGTGTTACTCGAGTATCTAGGCGGGGAGATCAGGGTGTGTGATCATTGCAGAGACCCCTGGAGGGCAGGTGTGATGCCGACTGGCTGCCTGGGCACAGAGACCATCCGACACTCTGTACGCTGGCAAATGATAGCCGGAGCCAGCCAGGGATGTTGGAGAACAGAGACCAGGTGACCTGTTTGCCTGGGAAAGAGACAAAGGACAGAGGCGGGGAGCTGGGGAGACTGAGGCTGGGCTGCTGGAAGCGAGTCAGTCTCTTGGTTTGGGATTCGGGGCGGGGGAGCCCAGGGCTCTGGATCCCCCCAGATGGACCTTGCGGAAGGTCCCTGCTCCCTGTGCTAACAAGCTCTGTTCTGCGCTGTGTTCCCGACGACTAACAACCCGTCTGCGTCACACGCTGGCTGGGTCACTGCTGGCTGCAGAGTTGGGCACAGGGCCCTCTGGGGGCGTCAGGCTTCCCCAGGGGTTCCATCCAGGGGGTCTCGCTGCAGGGAGCTCCCGGAGTGAGCAGGGGGCTGAACGCTCCAGAGACACTGCACTAGAGTCCTGCCTGACATCATTCAGAGCCGTTCCAGAGCCCCCAGACTGCATCTACTAGGAATAATATTTTCCGATCAATCAGCAGGCCTGGATCACTTGCACAGAGTCCCAGGAGAGGCGGAAGAGGAAGGGCTGCCTGTGACAGAGGCAGCGAGCGAACAGGAGCAGCAAACAAGAGAGTTTAGAGAAGGCGCATGAGAGCCAGAAATACGTAACTATCATTCTCTAAACTTCGGCCAATAGTCCCCACCTCAAGGGAAAACCACAGAGAACAAACCAACCCCCCAGCAGGAGTAACGCAGGCAGGAGTCCAGCAGCAGAATGGGGACTGTCCTTTATTGCTCTGAATGCAGCATGCAGCCTTGTGGGCGGGTGGCATATGTGTGCATTCGGTGCAAGCAGCTCCTGGCCCTCAGAGACGGAGTGCAGGCTTTGGAGAGCAGAGAGGCTGAACCGGAGGAGGGAAGGGAGACAGAGAAGCACACCGAGGAGACTTTCCAGGACACAGAAGAACAGTCCCACCCCCGGTCTGACAGCCTCAGTGCTGTTGAGGAGGATGAAAGTCTCAGGGAAGGAGAATATCCAACTGGAACAGAGGGAAACAATCCCATAGTTGGGACCCTCCTTCCAGATGATGTCGTGGTTTCCTCTCGCACTGAGGATGCCTCTCCGGGGGGGAAGGGACCCCAGCAATTAGGAAGAGACAGGTATTAGTAATGGGGGATTCAATCATTAGAAACATAGAGAGCTGAGTTTGCGATGACCGGGAGAACCACATGGTGACTTGCCTGCCTGGTGCGAAGGCTGCGGATCTCTCCAGACATCTAGATGGATTATGTGTAGTGCTGGGGAGGAGGTCGTGGTACATGTAGGTACCCATGACATAGGGAAAGGTAGGAGAAAAGTCCTGGAGGCCAAATTTAGTCTGCTAAGTAAGAGATTGAAGTAAGAGGACCTCCATGGGAGCCATTCTCTGAGATGCTCCCAGTTCCACGCGCAGGACCAGTTAGACAGGCAGAACTGCAGGGTCTCAATGCGTGGATGAGATGATGGTGTAGGGAGGAGGGGTTTAGATTTACTAGGAACTGGGGAAACTTTTGGGAAAGAGGAGCCTATACAGGCAGGATGGACTCCGCCTAAACCAAATTGGAACCAGATTGCTGGCATGTCAAATTAAAAAGGTTGTAGAGGAGTTTCTAAACGAGGGGCTGGGGGAGACCCGACAGGTGTGGAGGAGCACGTGGTATGGCCAGAGACATCCCATATCAGAGGATCTATTAATCCTGGGGGAATTCTGCGCCACTGCGCAATGCAGAATTTTGCAGAAATTACTGTTGTACATGCAGAATTTCCTTCCTCCCACAGAAATGGGCTGCAGTGCTGCTAGCCACCACTAGGGGCTGCTGGACCTGGCGGAGCCCAGCTCACAGTGCTGGGGAGGGAGCTAGAGGGATCCTGGCAGCTGCATGTGGGACCCAGTATCAGGCTGCTTCTCCCTCTGGATCCCTGGGCTCGGGGGGGGGGGTGTCTGGGCTGGAGGGGGGCTGCGTCTGGGCTCTGGGGGGGGG
>QXTE01000418.1:86337-109147 GCA_003942145.1 Platysternon megacephalum
GGGGGGGGGGGGGGGGGGGGGGGGGGGGGGGGGGGGGGGGGGGGGGGGGGGGGGGGGGGGGGGGGGAAGAGTGCCGGTATCTGGGCTAGGGGGGCCCCCCCAGCTAGGATCTGGGGAGAGAGGGGTTGTAGGTGTCTGGCCCCCCAGCTGGGCTTGGGGGGAGTGGGGGCAGAGAAACAAGAACTGGGTTGTCATAGGGGTTCCTTTAACTCTCTACTCCTGGGGGAATGTGTGTGTGTGTCTGGATTGTTACAGACATACTTGCTGACAGGTATTTTGAAATAAATTATCAAAATAATTGAAACTGATGTGATTATATTGTGTTATTTTGACAAATGACATTTGCAGAATTTTAAAATATTGTGCACAGAATTTGGAATGTTTTGGCACAGAATGCCCCCAGGAGCTATCTATTCACAGGGATTCTCTAGATCCTAGTAAAGGGGAGAGGACAGATGTTGATAAAGTGCAAGTAGGAACCGAAGAGAAACAAACAAAAGAGTTCCATTCAATGACATCACAACAAGGCAGAGAACTAAATAGTGACAAATTTTATAAGTGCTTGTTTACAAATGCAAGAAGTAGAAATACAAAGATGGGTGAACCTGAGGGCCTGGTATTAAATGAGGATATTGATGTAACAGGCAACCACAAAAACTCGGTGGAACGATGATCATTAATGGACATGGTGATACCAGGGTACAAAATATACAGGAATGTCAGAGTAGGTCACGCTGGTGGGGGAGTGGCACTATATTGAACGAAAAGAGTCAAATATAGCAAAAATCTTAAACCAATCAAACAGTGCCACTGAATCTCTATGGATAGAAATTCCATACTGGAATAATCAGAGTATAGCAGTAGGGATATACTACCGCCCACCTGACCAGGACAGTGAAATGCTGAAATGGGATTAGAGAGGGTACAAAAACAGAAAACCTAATAACAACGAGGGATTTCAACTGGGAAACAGTCATATTGACTGGGAACAGGTCACTTCAGGACAGGTCACAGAGATAACATTTCTAGACACCATTAATGACGGCTTCTTGAAGCAGCCAGTCCTGGAACCCACAAGGGGAGAGGCAATTCTTGATTTAGTCCTAAGTGAAGCACAGGATCTGATCCAAGAGGTGAATAAGAGTGTTGATCTCCTCGGTAACAGAGACCAACATTTAATTAAATTTAATATCCTTGTGAGGGAAGAATTCCCAAGACACCCACCACAGCAGCATTTCATTTCAAAAAGGGGAACTACACAAAACTGAGGAAACTAGTTAAATGGAAATTAAAAGGAACAGCCACACGAGTGAAATGCCTGCAAGCTGCACAGAAACTTTTTAAAAACACCGAAATACAGGCTCAAACTAAATGTTACCCCAAATTAAAAAAAAAGAAGTAGGATGACCAAACACGTGCCATCATGACCAAACAGGGGGTTAGAGACAAGACATCTTTTAAAAATTGGAAATCAAATCCTGCTGAGGAAAATAGAAAGGATAAACTCTGGCTAGTCAAGTGTAAAAGTATAATTAGGCCGGCCAAAAAAGAACTACCAAAAGACACAAAACCTAACAGCATTTTTTTTTTAAGTACATCAAAAAACATTTGGGGGGAGGGATAGAATCATAGAATCATAGAATCATAGAATCTCAGGGTTGGAAGGGACCTCAGGAGGTCATCTAGTCCAACCCCCTGCTCAAAGCAGGACCAAACCCAACTAAATCAGCCCAGCCAGGGCTTTGTCAAGCCTGACCTTAAAAACCTCTAAGGAAGGAGATTCCACTACCTCCCTAGGTAACCCATTCCAGTTCTTCACCACCAGCTCAGTGGTTTGAGCATCGGCCTGCTAAACCCAGGGTTGTGAGTTCAATCCTTGAGGGGGCCATTTAGGGATCTGGGGCAAAAAATTGGTCCTGCTAGTGAAGGCAGGGGACTGGACTCGATGACCTTTCAAGGTCCCTTCCAGTTCTATGAGATAGGTATATCAGCAGCAGGAAGGCTGCTAGATAATCAGTGGGGGCACGGGATGTTCGAAGTGCCTAAAGAAGCACTCAAGGGAGACAAGGCCATTGTGGAGAAGCTACATGAATTCTTTGCATCGGTCTTCACTGCGGAAAACATGGTGGAGATTCCCATACTTTAGCCATTCTTTTTAGGTGACAAATCAGAGGAACTGTCCCAGATTGACGGCTTGATAGAGAAGGGTTTGGAACAAATTGATAAATTAAAAAGTATTAAGTCACTAGGACCAGACAGCATTCACCCAAAAGTTCTGAAGGAACTTAAATATGAAACCGCAGAAAAAATAACCATGGTATCGCTTAAATCAACCTGCATACCAGATGACTGGAGGATAGTTAATGTGATGCTGTTTTTAAAAAAGGCTCCAGAGGTGATCCTGGCAATTACAGACCAGTAAGCCTAACTTCAGTACCAGGCAAACTGGCTGAAACTATAGTAAATAACAGAATTATCATACACAGATGAACGTAATATGCTGGAGAAGATTCAATACAGCTTTTGTAAAGGGAAATTGTGCCTCACCAATCTATTAGAATTCTTTTTAGAATATCCATTACAATCTATTAGAATTCTCTGAGAGGGTCAACAAGCATGTGGACAAGGGGGATCCAGTAGCGTACTTGGACTTTCAGAAAGCCGTTGACAAGATCCCCCACCAAAGGCTCTTGAGCAAAGTAAGCTGTCATGGGATAAGAAGGAAATCCCTCTCATGGATCAGTAACTGGTTAAAAAACAGGAAACAAAGGCTAGGAATAAATGGTCAGTTTTCACAATGCAGAGAGGTAAATAGCAGGGTCTCCCATGGCTCTGTACTGTGACGAGTGCTGTTCAACAGTCATAAATGATCTGGAAAAAGGGGTGAACAGTGAGGTGGCAAAATTTGCACAAGATACAAAATTACTCCAGATAGTTAAGTCCCAGGCTGACTGCGAAGAGTTGCAAAGGGACCTCTCAAAACTGGATGACTGGGCAACAAAATGGCAGATGAAATTCAATGTTGATAAATGCAAAGTAATGCACATTGGAAAACATAATCCCAACTCTAACCCCAAAATGATGGGGTCTAAATTAGCTGTTACCCCTTAAGAAAGAGATCTTGGAGTCATTGTGGATAGTTCTCTGAAAACATCCGTTCAATATGCAGCAGCAGTCAAAAAAGCGAACAGGATGTTAGGAAACGGATATATAAGACAGTAAATAACATAATACCACTATATACATCCATGGTACGCCCACACCTTGAATACTGCGTGCAGATCTGGTAGCCCAGCTCAAAAAAGATATATTAGAATTGGAAAAAGTACAAAGAAAGGCAACAAAAATGTTTAGAGGGATGGAACAACTTCCCATATGACGACAGATTAAAAAGATCATAGAATCATAGAATCTCAGGGTTGGAAGGGACCTCAGGAGGTCATCTAGTCCAACCCCCTGCTCAAAGCAGGACCAAACCCAACTAAATCAGCCCAGCCAGGGCTTTGTCAAGCCTGACCTTAAAAACCTCTAAGGAAGGAGATTCCACTACCTCCCTAGGTAACCCATTCCAGTTCTTCACCACCCTACTAGTGAAAAAGTTTTTCCTAATGTCCAACCTAAACCTCCCCCTCTGCAACTTGAGACCATTACTCCTTGTTCTGTCATCTTCTATCACTGAGAACAGTCTAGATCCATCCTCTTTGGAACCCCCTTTCAGGTAGTTGAAAGCAGCTATCAAATCGCCCCTCATTCTTCTCTTCTGCAGACTAAACAATCCCAGTTCCCTCAGCCTCTCCTCGTAAGTCATGTGCTCCAGCCCCCTAATCATTTTTGTTGCCCTCCGCTGGACTCTCTCCAATTTATCCACATCCTTCTTGTAGTGTGGGGCCCAAAACTGGACACAGTACTCCAAATGAGGCCTCACCAGTGCTGAGTAGAGGGGAATGATCACATCCCTCGATCTGCTGGAAATGCCCCTACTTATACAACCCAAAATGCCATTAGCCTTCTTGGCAACAAGGGCACACTGTTGACTCATATTCAGCTTTTCGTCCACCGTAACCCCTAGGTCCTTTTCTGCAGAACTGCTGCCCAGCCATTCGGTCCCTAGTCTATAGCAGTGCATGGGATTAATGGGGACTGTTCAGCTTGGGGACTGTTCAGCTTGGAAAAGAGACAACTAAGGGGGGGATATGATCGGGATCTATAAAATCATGAATGATGTGAAGAAAGTGAATAAGGAAGTGTAATTTACCCATTCACTTAACACATGAACCAGGGGTCACCCTATTAAATTAGTAGGCAGCACGTTTAAAAGAAACATAAGGAAGTATTTCTTCACACAACATAAGAACGGCCATTCTGGCTCAGACCAAAGGTCCATCTAGCCCAGTATCCTGTCTACCGACAGTGGCCAATGCCAGGTGATTCAGAGGGAGTGAACAGAGCACAGTCAACCTGTGGAACTCATTGCCAGGGGATGTTGTGAAGGTCAAAAGTATGAGTTCAAAATAAAATAAAATAAAATAAAATAAAGAGAAGTTCATGGAGGATGGGTCCATCAATGGCTATTAGCCAAGATGGTCAGGATACAACCCCATGCTTCGGGTGCCCCCTAACCTCTGACTGCCGGAAGCTGGGACTGGACAACAGGGGCTGGACCACGTGATAAATTGCCCAGTTCTGTTCACTCCCTCTGAGGCACCTGGCACTGGCCACGGACTGAAGACAGGACACTGGGCTAGCTGGGCCATTGGTTCATTTTTATATCCTATGCCCTGTGCTCAATGACTCAAGGTCCTTTCCAGTCCTACGCTCCTCTCTCTGGTGCACGAACGTTGGATGCCAAAGGAATTCCTGAAAAGCGCACGGCCGTGTGCAGGGCAAGCGGAGCGGCTGTAAGAGAGAGTGGAGTGCAGTGCACCAGCTGCGTCCGCAGGGGTGTCTGGGCCAGAGAGATTCCTAGATCCCAGTGCCAGATGGGATCCTGTGATCACCCAGTCTGACCACCTGTATCACACAGGCCACAGACTGCCCCACAATAAATCCTTCAGAAACACAGCCAACTGGGATTGGAAACTGGTCAGTGCTGGAGACGCCGCCGCTCCTTGGCCAGTTGTTCCAGGGGGTAATGAAACATTTACACCTTATCGCCAGTCTGAGCGAGCCTAGCTAATCAGAAAGCCGGCTGACAGGGGACCTGATTACAGCGCCTCAGGGCCTTCCTGGGGAGACAATGCCAGGTGCTAAAGGGCCCATCAGTCTAGCAGAGAGGGGTAGAATAAGGAGCCATGGCTGGGCGCTGAAGCCAGACATCCCAACAAGGCACCAGCGTCGGTAAGGAGCTGCCAAGGGCAGCGGTGGATTCTCCGTGTTTTGAGCGTCAGATCCACACTGGCTCCTGTCTGGAAGATGTTTTAGTCAAACCCAAGTTACTGGGCTCAGTGCACTGAAATGTAGGAAACGCAACAGCCTGCAACACCCAGCAGGTCAGACTATGCTCTGATGGTCCCTATTAAAAACCCAAACCCCACTTGGGGGGGAGGTGCGGGGGGGCATGTTCAATAGCCAGGGGTTCCCCCCCCCCACCCGCCTGCACCGCCACAGGCTGCGTCCCCAGCCTGCAAGCACATGCCAAGCTCCGCTCCCGCCCCTGGCTCGGAGCCCCAACTCACGGGGAGCCTCCAGGTCTGGAACAGCTCGAGGGGTCCTCGCCTCGCCCAACAGCGGGCCCTGGAGCTCCAGCCCCTTCCCAAGCTAGCAGGGGTAATGCACTAGGCCTGCCACAGGCCAGAAGCGTACGTGAGACTGCCCGCCCCTCCCTGGCAGAGCTGGAGGGAGCGCACCCAGGCTGGGATAGCAGGGCCTGCGGTCAGCAGGGGACCGAGGAGGGTGGGGAGAGGGACATCGTCAGGCCTGCTTGGTCTCTGCTACACCCTCCGGACGCTGGGATCTGCCAAGTCTGCTGCGGGGCGACTCGCCCCCCCCCCCCCCGGGGGTCCCTGCGCAGGACAGTGCCTCTGAGGCAGTGAGGAGCTGCGCCAGGCAGCTGATGCGGATGTGGCCCTGCCTGGAATAGCAATGAGGAGCTGCGGGATCCGCAGGGAGGCAGCGCTCCAGAGGCTGGCTCGGATCACAGCCCATCCAGACACAGCTCCAGCACTAAGAGCGGGGAGGGGGGACAGTGAACAGTGTAGGTTGGGATCGGCTGCAGTGGTGCTGGGCAGTGTGACCCCAAGGGCTCCTTCCCTCTAGCCCTAGCCACAGCCCCAGGTACCCAATCCACGGGGAGCCTGCCATTGAGGCAGAAACTTGGCAGGAGGGGAGGCAATTCCCCAGCAGCCTAGCTGTGCAGAGCCCTCCACCAAGGGGCTCGCTACCAGCCCCAGGGGAAAGGCACCCTCATGGCAGGGACTCCTTGCCCTCCCCACACAGAGCCGCTCTGCAGTGGCACGGGGACCTCTGGGCAGCTCTCAACCGGGAGATGCACCAGCACAGACCCATGGTGCAGGGGGACGAGAGAGGCACCCTTCTGCCCCAGCGCAAGGGCAAGCAGGGGCTGTGCTCACTGGCTACTGGCATTGGGAGCAAAGCCGTGCTGCAGCCTGGTAGCAAANGGGGGGGGGGGGGGGGGGGGGGGGGGGGGGGGGGGGGGGGGGGGGAAGGAGAGAGAGAGAGTGTGTGTGTGTGTGTGTGTGCGCGCGCAGCCCTGCGGCAGGGCCAACCGGGAGGGGTGGGGGGGTGGTCAGGGTGGCCAGCCCCACGGCCGGGCCGGGGTGTGTGTGGCTGACATGGCACCGTTGGCTCTGCAGATGCCCAGGTCGGTGCTCCACCTCTATGACAAAGTGGGAATTTCTGGACTATAGTTTTTAATCCTATGTGTGCCTCAGTTTCCCCGGCATGCTCCAGCATTACCTAGGGGGTAGGAAGGGTTGTTTGCTTGCTGCGGAGGCCGAGAGACTCAGGGCTGGATGGCTCCCAAGTATCGAGGGCTTGGCCCCATACCAATGGCGTTTTCAAAAAGACAATGGCAAATCCAATCCCTGGGATAAATTGCCTGGGGAGGTTGTGGAATCTCCATCATTGGGGATTTTTAAGAGCAGGTTGGACAAACCCCTGTCAGGGATGGTCTAGAGCAGGGGTAGGCAACCTATGGCACTGGTGCCGAAGGCAGCACGCAAGCTGATTTTCAGTGGCACTCACACTGCCCAGGTCGTGGCCACCAGTCCAGAGGGCTCTGCATTTTAATTTAATTTTAAATGAAGCTTCTTAAACATTCTGAAACCTTATTTACTTTACATACAACAATAGTTTAGTTATATATTATAGACTTATAGAAAGAGATCTTCTAAAAAGGTTTAAATGTATTATTGGCACGCGAAACCCTAAATTAGAGTGAATAAATGAAGACTCGGCACACCACTTCTGAAATTTTGCCGACCCCTGGTCTAGAGATAATACTTAGTCCTGCCATGAGTGCAGGGGACCGGACTAGAGACCTCTCGAGGACCCTTCCTGTCCTACGATTCTATGCCTTTGATACCTAGCAACCAGAGCCCATGGAAGGCCCCCTCTCGGCAAGAAGCCATGTCTGGGGAGGTGCCAGGAGGTGGTTAAAGGTTGGCTGCTGGAGAAGTCGGGGCCCACAAACTGGGACAAAGAGGGGTCAGAGGGACAGGGCTCTGTGCTGACCAGAACGGACTCTGCTGTAACTTTCTTTTCTCTGGGCTACCCCAGGGCTGCCTGTGCCATGTGCCAGGCCGTGGATACACCCGCCTGTCTGCCCGCGCTGGCTGGGTGTCTCCGCAGACGCTGGCCGGGGGTTAGGGGTGCGCTGCTCCCCAAGATTGTACACGTCTCCCCCAGGATCTGGCTCAGTGGGACTCGCTGCCCGGAGCTCACAAGGTGAGGCAGGGGGGCTGCAGCCCCAGAGGTCCAGCCTAAGGAGGCGGTGAGGCTGCGTAGCTCACCCCAGAGGAAGAGCGAGACCCCAGGGGGTCTGGCCCACTCAAGGCCCCTCCCAGGGACTGTTCCCAGACTGGGGCGTAGCCCGGCCCGGGGGTCTGTGACACGCATATCTCACCTGAGAGCGACAGTGCCAGCGTTTACCCGCAGAGCTTGGGCCAACCCCACAGAGGGCTCAGAGACGGTCCCTGGCTCTCCCTGCCGAGTCCAAGTGGCCCAGAGGCGATGGGCTCCCGGGGCCCGAGGCTGTGGGTTTCTGCAGCCACCCAGGCCATGCAATGGGGCTCAGCAGGCGGCTGGGAGCTGTGGCTGCATGGAAGGGTCCGTGGGTTGCTGGCAGGCTAGATCATGCCAGTTCACTGAGGCGGACGGCAGAGTCCTTAGGCTCTGGAATTCAATGTCCAGCTCAGGCGACCTGCTCAGGGGTCTCGGGGAGGCGAGACAAGCTCAGTGCCACAAGCTCGCCACGGCCCAGCAGCTGCCCTCGGCTACGCTGGGGCACCCGACCCAGGCCTGGCATGTCCCGTCCTGCAGCTGAACCAGATGCTAGAGCCACATGCCACAGGAACCACACAAACTGGGAGGCACTGCCACACCCACAGCCAGCATCGCCAGCTCAGCACCTGTGCTGCCGCAGCTCTGCTGCTCCACAGCGCCCTCCTCCTGCAGGCCTGGCTTGTAACAGCCTGGGCCACTGCAACAGCCTCCTGGCTCTGCCCAGCCCACACCCTCCCGAGGGACCTCCCCTTTGTGGTAATGTGATGCTGGCAGAGCAGCTCATGCCGCAGTGTATTCAGGGCAATTCACTGGTGTACTAGGATAGATCCAAGTGATAACTGGATATATTTGGTGTTTAAACTTCATAAAACTAAGGGGATGTTACATGCATTGTTTTTACTAATCTGTGTCCTGTCCTAATGTAATAGCAACCTGTGACTCCGGGACACAACAGTTTACACTGTACATACCCTCGGAACTAAACAACCAGCCATCAAAGAGGCCTTGGGGAATGCTAACGAAGGAAGGTGCTAATTGCAAAGCAAATGGTCATGACCTGTGACGAGCGGAGGTCAGAGACTCAAAGTGCATTGCTCCTTGCTCATCCTCAAGGAAGGAAAAGCCCCGCTGGGTAGAGAACCAGTCAGCTTGTCTTCTGCCAGAAGATGATACAAGAATGGATGCAAAGGAAGATCCCTCATCTCTGGACTATTTGGATTCTTACAGGGAAGTGCACCAGATGCAAAACGGAGATACCCAGCCCCAAAATACTTTTGCGAAACTGGCCGTTTATCACTGCCACCATTTGGAGTTACAGACTGTGACTCGCCCGTGCAGATATTGTACCTGCTTTAACCTCTCAGTAACTCTCATTCATTTCTCTTAGCTAATAAACCTTTAGTAAGTTTACTATAGAATTGGCTGCCAGCGTTGCCTTTGGCGTAAGATCCAGAGTGCCAATTGATCTGGGGTAAGTGACTGGTCTCTTGGGATTGGGTGAAACCTGATGTGGTTTGATTTTTGGTTTCAGTGCCCATTACCACAACGTTCTGTTTGTCTGGGTGGCAGATCGGCTGGAGGGGACTGTCTGTACCCATCCGCTTGAGGTACCTGCCCTGTTTCTGACAGTCTGCCCTGAGGTCGGCTCTCCCAGCTATGAGTCACTCCAGACACGCGACAACAACAGCTCACGCTCTGGCCAGCACAGCGCAGCACTCAGGCACCTGCAGGCCTATCGGGGTGGAAACCATGGGATGCCCCTCCACTCTCGGCTTAAGAGCAAAGAGCTGCCAACCAGGGTCAGATCCTGGTCCATCTAACCCAGTGTCCTGCCTCCAACAGCGGCCTGTACCAGAGCTTCAGGGGGAGCGCACAGAACAGCGCGATTTTTGAGAGAACCCACTTATACTTTTGGCCATCACAAGAACCCATGGCAACGAGTTCCACGGGTTAATTGCGTGTTATATGAAGAAATACTTCCTCTTGTTTGTATTTCATAGACTTGCTCTCTATTAATTTCATCAGGTGACCCCTGGTTTTGTATTGTGGGAACGGGTAAATAACATTTCTCTGTTCACTTTCTCCACACCAGGCATGATTTTCTAGACCTCTATCATATCCCCCTTTAGTCATCTCTTTTCCAAGCTGAACAGCCTCTCCACGTATGGATCATCTCTGTTGCCCTTCTCTGAACCTTTTCCAGTTCCACTATACTGTTTTTAAGATGGGGGTGACCAGAACTGGACACAGTATTCAAGATGTGGGAGTACCACAAATGTATATAGTGGCGCTAGGATATTTTCAGTCTTATTTTCTATCGCTTCCTAACATTGTTACCGCTCCTGTGCATTGAGCTGAAGTTTTCAGAGAACTGACTCCAAGATCTCTTACCGTCTGCGAACTCTGCCACTTCACTGCTCACTCTTTTATCCAGATCATTAATGAATATGTTGAACAGCACTGATCCCAGTACAGATATATAGGGGACTGCATTGCTCACTGCTCTCCATTGTGAAAACTGACCATTTAGTCCTACCCTTTGTTTCCTGTCTTTTAACCAGTTACTGATCCATGAGAGGACGTCCCCTGATCTCCCATCACTGCTCAGTTTACTTCAGAGCCTTTGGTGAGGGATCACATCAAAGGCTTTCTGAAAATCCAAGTACACTCTAGCCACTGGAAAACCCTTCTCTACATGCTTGTTCACTCCCTCAGAGAACCTGACAGACGGATGAGGCAGGATTTCCCTTTACAAAAGACCTGCTGACTCTTCCCAACAAATCTTTTCTTTACTACAGTTTCAAGCAACGTGCCCAGTAGGCTCACCAGCCTGGAAGTGCTAGGATCACCTCTGGAGCCCTTTTTAGAAAATCAGTGTCACATTAGCTACCCTCCAGTCACATGGTCCAGCAGCTGATTTAAGTGACAGATTTCATACCACAGATAAGAGTTCTGCGATTTCACATTTGAGTTCCTTCAGAACCCTTGGGTGATACCATCTGCTCCTGGAGACTTATTACTGTTTAATTTATCAATTTGTACTAAAACATTCTATTGACACTGCCTGTTTGGCAGGCTTCCTGCTTCTGATGTACTTTAAACAATCCTCACTGGTAGTTTTTGCATCTTTGGCATGTTGCTTCTCAAATTCTTTCTTGGCCTGCCTTATTACAATTTTATACTTAACCTGACAGAGTTTGCTTTCCTTCCTGTTAGCCTCACTCTGACTTCTAGAGTTGAAAGGATGCCTTTTTGCCTCTAATGGCCTCTACTACTCGGCCGTTAAACCATGGTGGCATTCTTCTGGTCCTCTCATTGTCCTTTCTCCTTTGGGGTACCCATTATGCTGAGCTGGTATTACGGACGCTAGCAGGCTCTCTGGGCTCATTCAGCGCTAACCCGGTCAAGAGGTGGGGGGAGCTTAACAAGGGAAAAGCATGAACAGGAAGAAGACAGCTGTACACAGAGACAGATCAGCCAAGAGAGCGACCGTCGCAGGCCTCACCACCCCTGAAGTGAATGGACCAGCTGTAAGGTAGGGTGCCCCCAAGAGGAGGGGCTGACGGTAGACCCCAATTAAAGACACTCTACCAGCTGAGAAGCCAAGCCCCAAAAGACTGCCAAAGAGAGATCACCACTGCCTTTGGTTTTCCTCTGATTCCCCTCTCTCTCAAGGGAGGGGCAGAGAAACAGACCCTTGTTTGTTTGGAAAACCCCTTGTGTGGTACAAACGGGGCAGGACATAATAAACAACTTGAATCGGGGTCTAGCGGGGACTCGGGAGCCCCGCACCTTGCGACTGCTCCTTTTAATTTCCGGTCTAACAAGATGGGGAGCACGGGGGGCCAGGGCGGTGTGGCACAATGGGCCCGGAGCGTTTGTGTGCCACTGACAGCCCGTCTGCCCACCCACCGACCTCCAGGGTTCGGGCGGATTTCAGACAGACCTCTGGGGATCTCTGCCAGTTTCGTGCTCTGCCCAAGGCACAAGCAGGTGAGATTCTGGGGAGAACAGCGCTGCTCTGAAGTCGGATCTCATGGAACCAGCCTCAGTTCTAGTCCTGGCAGGTAACGACAACACCGGGCAATGGCCCCAATGCAGTTGGAGAGAGGAAGCCTCTGTCCCCAGGTAGGCGAGGCCCTTTCTGCACTAGGAACAGAGTGTTTTACCATGGCCAGCGTTCCCCTGTGAACACGTGTGAAAACCGCAGGCTGCCCCGTCTTCACTGGGATTTCACCTTGGGCTAGCAAACCTGAGCTCAGAACATGCCTTCCTCCTGCACGTGGACACAGCCACAGAGAGCTCCCTGCTGCAGCTGGCCTACCACTCTCATGAGCTCTCCTCCCTCCCACCCACACAGGCAGCCCCCTGGCCACCCCCCGCACCAGCTCCCCGGCGCCAGCCCCCAGCGTCAGCTCCCCGGCGCCAGCCCCCGGCACAGCCCACAAAACTGCCAACACGACGGAGGTGCCCAGAGCTCCCAGCCCCCGGGGAGCCCCCGTCCCAGGGCGCACTGCTGCTTGCGCAGCTGGTGCCTTGCAGCATGAAGTCTGGTGAGAGCTCCCCAGTGCTCAAACAGGACCAGGTGCGAAGAAGAGCTCCTAGGATGATCGGGCGGAAGGAGACTGGCCTGGCTTAGCCTAGCCAAAGACAGGCTGAGCAGGGATCGGACTGTTCTCTCCACATCCAGCTGGGCAGTACACACCAGGGAGGGAGAAGAGCTGCTGAAGCTAAAGGTCAATGCTGGCCCAAGAACAAACAGAGATAAACCAGCCACGAGGACACAGGCTAGTGCTGAGGGGTGAGGCTCTGGGACCCAGTTAGCTCGCCTGCTCCACTGGTTTGAAGACGGCTCTTGGCAAGTTTATGAGCAGGATGACGTGAGGGGGCTGCGTGTGCTAGCAAGGACTGGCCACGATCACCCCCACCCACCCCCGGAGCTCCTGCGATGCACCAAGCTCCACCCCGGCACACTCACTCCGCAGCACGCCCAGCGCAGGCAGGTGGCAATGGCTGGCAGGAGCAGGGCACGCAGCCCCGGCCGCACCGACCCCACAGGCAGGAGGAGACGACCCCCCCAAACCCAACACTCCTAGTCACGTTCGGGTCGGGTTGTGCCACTGAGTGACCCCTACTGAGCTGGGGACCCCCTTCAATCCTGCGCAGCCGGAGGCTGAGCCCTCGTGGGGGATGGGGACGGTCACGCCGCTCCAGGCCGCAGCCCCACAGACAGCAGGAAAGGCAAGGAAGAGGCCAAAGCATTAGAGTAGGCGCTGATTTCACTCCAGGAGCTCCCAAGCCCCGCCCAGCTCAGCCCAAGGGGCCTTTGCCAAGTGGCAGCCTGCGGTCAGACATGGCTCTGTGCCAGCCCCTCAGCCACCAGCCCTGAGTGAGCACACGCCGCAGCACAGCGGCCCCAGATGCCCAGGAAGCTGCCAAATCCATTGCCTCAGACAGTCTGCTCATGCTCCAGGGCCCTGCTCCTCCAATGAGCAGCCAAGCTGGGAGGGCGTTCCTGCTCCAGCTGAACAAAACAGGAAGCTGGGGGCTGGCTGGCCGGCTCCTGAGCCAGGCTGTGCGCTCCAGCCCCCTCGAGACAGGCAGCACAAATCCCTCCCTCCACTGGGGCCAGGCACGTAGGGGTAGAGGGTTCCCTGCCCACCAGCACCCCCGTGGAGGCCAGGCAGGGCTGGACTGCCCCACCCGGCTCCTCACAACACACAGCAGCTGCGTCTGCAGAGTGGCAGCCAGAGAAGAGTGGCAGGGAGCCTGGGGAAAGGGTGAGGGGAGGGACAGGTCCCCTGCAAAGCGAGCTCAGCGCAGGACCTGCCTTCACACTGCCCTATCCCCAGCGCCCGCGGAGCGTGAGCAGGGCCAGCGGATTTGCCCCTACAGGCCAGGCTAGGAGCTACAGGTGGGGCAGTTCTGGTGCCCTCCCTGAGCTCTTTCTAAGGGCCCTTTGGGGGCACTGCCCTCCCTGGATACAGTCAGGGCTGAGACAGCGCAGCTACGGGGGGGCGGGGGAGGAAGAAGAGGTTTGCGGAGGAGGGACTCAGCCCCTCCCCGAACGGGGAACAACCCAGTGGATTCCAACCAAAAAAGAACTAAACCCAGATGAGGCCTCAGCAGAGTCCCCAGCGCGGCCCCTCGCTGCCCCCAGGCCAGGAACACAGCGGGGCTGTGCCCCATGGCTCTGCACACGCCTAAGCCATGTGCAGAGCCGCTGGGCGTAAAACATGCCAATGGCTGTCTCCTCCCATCCTGAGGGGCTTGAGGAGCAGAGGCCCATCGCTCCCCAGCATCCCAGCCCCAGGGCTTGCTCCTGACAGGGCTTGCAGCCTGGTCACTGCAGTCTCTGAGTCCCTCTTGGGCAGGCGACAGCCACAGCCACACTCCCTGCTGGCCAGAGACCCCAGAGATGCCCCTACACAGGATCGCTCTTGGCCTGCCCCACAGGACACACAATGCAGCAGGCCTGGTTACTGCCCTGGCAGCGTGAGGAGAACGCATGTCTCCATCCACACCCAGCGGAGGTAACCGCACAGATATCCTGCAGCCTCCAGTGCCCCCTTCTCTGAGTGTCACCTCAGGACTCCCTCCCTCCAGAAGCAGCAGCCGAACGCCCCAGGCTCCTCAGGCTCTCCCCACAACACACATGCTGTCAGCAGGACAGCCGGGGGAGCTGCCCCAACGCACCTCACTGACCCTTAGTGAGAGAGCATGAACCTTGTGATGGGCGTCAGCAGCCCGGAAGCCATCCTGGCGAGCACGGCCCCTTTCTGCCTCGCCCACTGGGTAAGTGCGCAGGTAAGGGAGACACAAATGGGGGCTCAATCCAAGATGGTCGCCTTTCTGAGAGCACCTCCTACAAGCAGGAAGCCCCCCAACTCTGGGTTAGGAATCCCTGCCGTTTATCGGGGTCTCGCGGACAGGCCACCAACCCCACTAGCCCTGCCACCTTGCCGCTGTCACTGTGAGCCAGCCTTCCCCGGCCTGGGGAAAGGCGTGCGAGTGACAACTGGCCATCGTCATGCCAGCGCTGTCCCCCACCAAAGGGAATGACGCGAGAACAGCCAAGCCAAGCCAATCCTTCCCACTCCAGGATTCCTCGCAGTCTCCCCAGGACAACAGCACATCGGCTTTCCCATGGCTAAGTGATCATCCTCGTCCCTCTCCGGAGAAAGCCCCGAAGGGCCAGAGAGAAGCTTGGCACTATTCTCAACAGGACACGGCAGATCCCAACCCTGACCCTCACAGATTATACAAGCCAGTGGGAGCAGCGAACAGGAAGGATGCAGCTGAGGGGCCCGGCTCTCTGCGGGAAACACTGTTGTTCACAGCTCAGCCTGTTTGGGGTGGCGAGGAACTTTGTTCACATAGCACTTGGACCTTCCTGTCACGCAGGGAAATGCAAGGAGAGGAGAATTTCCAGGAGCTGGTATTACCTGATACTGCATTGGTAAGACCATTACTGCAGCACTGTACCCAGCTCTGGGCTTCACATGCTTCGTACAGGATGCTCAAAAACTGAAGAGGGTTCAGAGAAGAGAACAGGAATGACTCAAGGGCTGGAAAACCCGCCTTGCAGTGAGAGAGAGAAGGAGCTCAGTCTCCTTAGCTTAGAAAAGAGAAGGTTAAGGGGTGACGATGACAGTTCATAAGCAGCTCAGTGTGACTGGAAGCTAAAGCTAGAAAAATTCAGGTGGGAATAAGGTGCACGCATTTACAGTTCAGGTAAACGACCACTGAATGGAGGGTTCCCTGTCACTTGGGATCTGAGACGAGAAACCATCAGCTCCTGTTCGACCACACACTACTGGGCTGGAGGCAGGACCACTGGGTGGGGCCTGAGCCATGCAGGTGAGACTAGATATCAGAAGGACCCTGGCCAAGATTTTCAAGGGAACAAGGGCATGAAGCCAGGACCCCGCAGCTCCTCATTTGAGTTTTTCAATCTTGGCCTCTGAATCTATTAAATCTGTTCCCAAGAGCTTGTAGCGGGAGTGCCCACGGGAGCCCCTGGGACCCCTGCAAATGGGGACTGATTCGCGTATGTGGTTTTCAATAGTTTCCAGGGGCGATGGAGTCAGACGCAGCACCAGGTGCTACCTGCCCACACATCTTTCTGTGGGAGCCCACAAGACGACAAGGATGGTTTCAGCCCAGCTCTCAAGGCCAGGTGCCCATGTCACAGTTACCACGGTGGCCAGAGCAACGTGGAAGCGACACTTTGCACCCAGCACTGCCACAGCTCGGGGGCTAGAGAGGCCTCAGGCTCCAGGGCTGTCAAGCCAACACTTCCCCCATTTAGATGGGACGCAAGCTCCAGGTGCTCCCAGCTTGCTGGGTGCACCAACAACAGAGACTGAGACGCACAGTGCACATCCAGAAAGACCCTCTAGGGCAGGGGTCATGAAGTTTAAGGCCTGCAGAGACCACCAGATCATCCAGTCTGACCTCCGGTATATCACAAGCCACCACCACCACCCACCTACTGAACACACGACCAAACAGGAGACCAGACTATGACACGCCACTGGGAGTAAACTGGAGAGGCCGAGGTGCACAAACGTCTGTGTCCTAGTGGGCGTCAGCAGCTCTGGGGAAACTCCAATCTATAGAGGTAGGAGAAGCAGCCAACTGTCTTATTCCCCCAAAAGCCCTTAGAGCCCCGCACCAATGCATGATGAGGACTCCAGCGCATGCTTCGGCCAGCAGCCCAGACCACCAGGAGCCAACAGACACAGGAAGAGAAGGTGGGAAGAGTTTCCCAGCCCACCAGGAGCCCAGGACAACAGCACCGTTGGCTTGTTTTAAGCAAAGGAAAATAAGGCATAAAAGCCCTGAAGGCCCAGCCAGAGGGGCCGAGAGGCCGGAAAGGCCAGACTGGAGTCTGTGGCTGCGGCAGGGAAGAGCCGTGGGAACACAGCCGTGATCACCGAAGCAGCAGCGCTAGTGCAGGCTGGGGAGCTGGGCCTGTGTTTCTCTCTCACCATATAAACCTTACCCACAATCCCACTGTCGCAGCCTGCGACACAGACAGAGCGGATCAAGGAGGGAGGGTGAGCCGCAGCTGGGGCACTGGGGTATGTGCAGTTCAGTTCCACAGGGAGAGTTACCCCCAGGAGAGGAACACACTGGCCCTTCGCACCATTGGCAACATGCACAAGGCCCACTACCAGCACGTGACAGCGAGGGCTAGGGGTCCACTTCTAGTAATCCTGCTGCAGCCTGGCTTGGGAAGGGTCAGAGCGGGACAGTACCTCTCTCCTCACCTTGTCCCTTGCCCACTGCAGCCCTAGCTGGGGGCATTCAGAGATTCTTAGACTCCAAGGCCAGAAGGGACCACTGGGATCAACTAAGGCCTCAGCTGGATGGTGTCCAGGTCTGAGCGCCACATTTCAGGAAAGATGTGGTCAAATTGGAGAAAGTCCAGAGAAGAGCAACAAAAACAATTCAGGTTTGGAAAACATGACCTGTGAGGGCAGATTGAAAACCCTGGGTTTGTTCAGTCTGGAGAAGAGAAGACTGGGGGGGGGGGGTCATGGTAACAGTTTATAACAACCTTTTATGTATTTGAAAAGAGGAGGGTGATAAATTGTTCTCCTTAACCACTGAGAGCAGGACAAGGAGCAAGGGGCTTAAATAGCAGCAAGGGCGGTTTAGGCTGGACATTAGGAAACACTGCCTAACGGTCAGGGTGATTAAGCACTGGAACAAATTGCCTAGTCACCGTCATTATCTAATCTGTTCTTAAAAACCTCCCAACACCTGTCAGGGATGGTCTAGACCAGCAATACTCAGAGCGGGGCTCATGAGCCACAAGTGGCTCTTTAATCCGTCTCCTGTGGCTCTTTCCAGCAGGATATTAAAACCCTGTTGTTACCTGTCAGCTCTGTGTTCTTGGGGAACCAGGGCACAGTATCCAGCCTGCCTGACTCACAAAGGACACCCCTCACCCAGCCTCTGCTTGAACCAAAACTGATCAGAAGAAAGACTTGCAGAGAGCAGTGACAAGGCCGTGGAAGACCCACCTCAACCCCTCCGGACAAGGGTGACAGGATTAAGGCAACTCCCCTAGCCCCATTTGTATGGAAGATGGGACAGGGAGGCATCTCCATCAGCATACAGAATGGAGAACAGAGATTCCCAGGCAAGAACCGCACTGAACTCTGGGACCAGAAAAGCAGGGAAGCAGTGCATGATGGGGGATCTCTGCTCCAGATGTTAGTGAGCTGCACACACCCAGCTCAGCAGTTATCAGACCAATTCTAGTAATGAATCCTTTATTGGGATCCAAAATAGTGAAGCTCCCGAATTGCATTGTGAGCTCCCTGGACGGAACACCGCCCATAGCCAGGAATGATCAGTTCCTATCGTCTAGCCTGAACAAAACAACGTTGGTATTCTCCCTTGAGCCACCAGTTTACCCATAAACAGATCTAGTGTCTCCGCTGAACCACTGTTCTTTCCCTACACAAACCCCTACCCGTGCTCAAGGAAGTGTTCTGATGCCTGGATCCAACATCTGCTTGGCATCAGTTCCATTGGGACTTCATCTTCTCCTGACTGATCGTGCTGGGGGCTCTGCCTGTCTCCAGCACTCTGGACCCTCGGCTACCACCATCACCTGGGACCCCCGATCAATTCAAGCTTCACGGAGTGGTGAGAACCCAGCTCTCTCTCTCTCTCTCGGTGTAGCCTTCGGACCCTGACTTGTGTGATCAGTTCTAGTTTTCTAAACCTGACTTCTACCATCAAATGTAAGTTAGATTTAATGTTATCACTGTTTTGTTTGGCTCCCCTTGTATGGTTACTACCTGGCAATAAATAACTTCCATGGTTAAGCTGGTTGCTCCCCCCCCCCCCCCCCATGGGTGTTTTTTGGCTTCCCCATTCGCTCTGCAGCAACGCTCCTCGTACCTAAGCTAAAGATCCCTGCGGCGCCCAGAAACCCTGTGGGGTTTGCTCATCAAGTGGGTTACGACTAGAACAATTGTAACGTGAAAGTGGGGATAGGGACGTGCTGAACCTGGGGCATATAAGGGTGGCAGTTTGGAAGTGCTGCTCGACCCAGCCTGCTGAGTCCAGGGGCATATAAGGGGTCAGCTTGGGTGTGCTGATAAACCCGGTCCTCTCACACGTGCTCTGTTAACGTGTGTTCGTCTGATTCTGGGGCTGGAAGAACCCAGCCCTGGGGAACCTAGGTCCTGCAGGGTAGCTCCATTGGGAGGGAACTTGCAGCAGGGAGAAGTAAAGCTCTGTGTGAGATCACAAGTGACACAAGCAGTACATTGATAGAATTACAGGGGAAAAAACCCATGCACACACAGAAGAGTAACCCTAATAAATGAGTATACCCCCACGGGCAAATCTGGTAACACTGTGATTTAATTATTAACCCATCTAAGTCATTAACCAACTAGGGTGCTTTATTAACCAATTGTAGCTATAAAATAATAATATTTGGTCAGTCATTTTGCTGTGAGCAGGGCCGGCTCTAGCGTTTTTGCCGCCCCAAGCACACACAAAAAAAAATAAAAATCCGCGATCGCGATTGGCAGCAGCTCTACCGCCGCTTCATTCTACGGCGGCAATTCAGCGGCAGGTCCTTTGCTCCGAGAGGCAGTGACGGCCCCGCCGCCGAATGGCCGGACGTGCCTCCCCCCCCTCTTCATTGGCCGCCCCAGGCACCTGCTTGCTACGCTGGTGCCTGGAGCTGGCCCTGTCTGTGAGAACATAATATTATATATACACGCACACAAAATATTTCCCCGTCATAGAATCATAGAAGTTCAGGGTTGGAAGGGACCTCAGGAGGTATCTAGTCCCACCCCCTGCTCAAAGCAGGACCAACCCCAACTAAATCATCCCAGCCAGGGCTTTGTCAAGCCTGACCTTAAAAACCTCTAAGGAAGGAGATTCCACCACCTCCCTAGGGAACCCAGTCCAGTGCTTCACCCCCCTCCTAGTGAAAAAGTTTTTCCTAATATCCAACCTAACCCTCCCCCACTGCAACTTGAGACCATTCCTCCTTGTTCTGTCATCTGCCACCACTGAGAACAGTCTAGATCAGTGGTTCCCAAACTGGGGTTCATTATATTACAGGGGGTTCTTGGGGAAAAAAATCACTAATGGTGGACAGAGCTGTCCCTAGGGGCAAGCAGCCCGGAGCCCCTGGACTTCCAAGAGCTAAGCAGATCAAAGCAAACATATCTATGACACTGAGGAGCTTTAAACTTCAAGACTCCTTATAAGAAATGAAAAGGGAGGTGGATATTTGTTGCTGTTTTTAAAATTAAATAGGCAGCTAGTGTTGTTTTTAAATTATTATGAACAAGTTTAAGCTTTGTTGTAACGTGCGTTGTTTGCCTGGACTGCTCAAGACCTGAATGCTTATGTAGGAGGAACTCTTTGCGTTGGCTTCTTAAATCCCTTCCTGCTGTTTCACATCTGATACTCCTTGATGAAACATAGGAGCCTTGTCTTATAACAGGCTTATTCAAAGTGATACAAGCTACGAAAGTGAGATCTTGGGAGAGTGTTGCCGTTTTCATAATGTAATAAAAATACGGTAATGATAAATAATAATTAATAATAAATAGTGTGTAATAAGCATGTCAGAAAAACAAATTCTATATTTCCAAGATCACTGCTTTTATAATTTATACTCAGGTAAAGGAGAAAATCCCTGGAAATATTCATTTTTAGGAGGGGGTTCACAAGACTTGACATTTTAGTGAAAGGGGTTCACAGGTTGTTAAAGTTTGGGAACCACTGGTCTAGGGGCGGGCAAACTTTTTGGCCTGAGGGCCACATCGGGTTTCCGAAATTGTATGGAGGGACAGTTAGGGGAGGCTATCAAATCCTCCCTCATTCTTCTCTTCTGCAGACTAAACAATCCCAGTTCCCTCAGCCTCTCCTCATAACTCATGTGCTCCAGCCCCCTAATCATTTTTGTTGCCCTCCACTGGACTCTTTCCAATTTTTCCATATCCTTCGTGTAGTGTGGGGCCCAGAACTGGACACAGTACTCCAGATGAGGCCTCACCAATGTCGAATAGAGGGGAATCATCACGTCCCTTGATCTGCTGGCAATGCCCCTACTTATACAGCCCAAAATGCCGTTAGCCTTCTTGGCAACAAGGGCACCCTGTCGACTCATATCCAGCTTCTCGTCCACCGTAACCCCTAGGTCCTTTTCTGCAGAACTGCTGCCTAGCCACTCGGTCCCTAGTCTGTAACAGTGAATGGGATTCTTCCGTCCTAAGTGCAGTACTCTGCACTTGTCCTTGTTGAACCTCATCACATTTCTTTTGGCCCAATCCTCTAATTTGTCTAGGTCCCTCTGTATCCTATCCCTACCCTCCAGTGTATCTACCACTCCTCCCAGTTTAGTGTCATCTGCAAACGTGGTGCAGTCCACACCATCCTCTAGATCATTAATGAAGATATGACTATATAGGATTATAGTAAAAGAAATGATGGATTCACACTCCTGTGGCTCTTTTGGGGAATGTTGATCGCTAATTTGGCTCCTGAACCACTGAGGTCTGAGTATCACTGGTCTCGACAATACTTAGTCCTGCCTCAGTGCAGGGGATGGGGCCAGATGACCTATCATGTTCCCTTCTAGTCCTACATGTCCATGACTGTAGTCTGACCTCCTCTATAGCACAAGCCAGAGAACTTCCCCAAAATAATTCCTAGAGCAGCTCTTTTAAAAAAGCATCCAATCTGGATTGAAGTATTGCCAGTTATGGAGAACCCACCACGGCCCTTCATAAATTGTTCCAGTGGGTAACTCCCCTCATCATTAAACATTTCCAGTCTGAATTTGTCTAGCTCCAGCTTCCAGCTACTGGATCGTGTTGTACTGTCTCTGCTAGACTGAAGAGCCCATTGTTAACTGTTAGTTCCCCATATAGGTACTTAGACTGGGATCAAGTCACCCCTTCACCTTCTCTTTGCGCTCCTGGAGTCTGTCACTATAAGGAATTTCTTCTAATCCTTTATTAAGTCTTGTGGCTCTTCTCTGAACCCCTCTCCAATTTATCACCAACATCCTCCTTGAATTGTGGGCATCAGAACCGGACACAGGATTCCAGCAGCGCCAAAAACAAAGGTAAAATAACCGCTCAACTCCTTCTTGAGATTCCTGTTTATGCATCCAAGGATCACGTTAGCGCTTTTGGTCACATCATTGCAGAGGCAGCTCACATTCAACTGATCATCCACCCCCATCCCCAAATCCTCTCCAGGGTCACTGCATCCCTGGAGTCCCTTGTTCGCATTTAGCTACATTAAAAAACATTCAGGGGGCTTGCGGGGCGGTTCATTGGTGCAGACTCTCTGGAGGAGTTTCATGGTGGGTATGTCACCCCCCGACCCCCAACATCCAAGGGTTGTATCAACAACTTCTAACTCCGAACGCGCAAGGGATGCTGGGGCAGGCGGCTGGCACAACAGGTCACCCCGCTGCTGCAGGGCTTGGGGGGCCCACGATCCAGCCCCCCCCGGGCTGGGGGGCAGCCGTTTGCAGGACGGTGGGCAATGGAAGGGCAGGGTCGATACCAAGGGCCCCACCACAACCCTGGGAAGTTGGGACTGAACAGGCAGCCCCCCAGCCACAGGGCCGGCCCCACACAGCCTGACAGCAGCCCCCCAGCACTCAGCCCCCCCGGGAGCCACCTCCACACCCCAGACAGACCCCCCCCTGCCCGGACCGGGACCCCCCCAGCACTTAGCCCCCCCAGGAACCGCCTCCACACCCCAGACAGACCCCCCCTGCCCAGACAGGGACCCCCCAGCACTCAGACCCCCCAGGAACCGCCTCCACACCCCAGAC
>QXTE01000418.1:118481-167396 GCA_003942145.1 Platysternon megacephalum
GGTGTCAGCCCCCCCCAACCGCCCGGAACCGGCCCCCCCGAACCCCCTCCGGTGTCAGCCCCCCCCAACCGCCCGGAACCACCCCCCCCGAACCCCCTCCGGTGTCAGCCCCCCCAACCGCCCGGAACCACCCCCCCCGAACCCCCTCAGGTGTCGGCCCCCCTCACGCCCCGCCCCTCTGTTTCAGGGGCAGGTCCCCCGCTGAGCCGCGAGCCGCCCGCAGACGGACAGGTGAGGGGCCGGGGGGGGGGCTGGCTGCAGGAGGCGGTTGGGGGGCCCGGGGGGGGGGGGGCTGCAGCAGGCAGGCGGAGGGTTGGGGGGCCGGGGGGGTTGGGAGCCCGGGGGGGTGGGGGCTGGCTGCAGGAGGAGGGGGGCTGGGCTGGGGTCTGCCCCGGTGGCTGCAGCAGGCGGGTGTGTGTGTGTGGGGGCTGGCTGCAGGAGGGGGTTGGGGGCCCCGTGGGGGCTGAGGGGGGTTGGGAGCTCGGGGGGGTGGGGGCTGGCTGCAGGAGGGGGTTGGGGGGCCCGTGGGGCTGGGGGCTGCAGCAGGCAGGTGGGGGGGGGGCTGGCTGCAGGAGGAGGGTTGGGGGGCCGGCGGGGGCTGGGGGCTGCCCCGGGGGCTGCAGCAGGCAGGCTGTGTGTGTGTGTGTGGGGGGGGCTGGCTGTGGTACTGCTGCCCGCAGAGCAGGGGGTGGGCAGGCTGCCAATGGGGGGCCGTGCTGACTCGGGGTCCCCCCCAGACCCAGGAGCTCTCCAAGGAGGAGAAGCTGCAGTTGCGGAAGGAGAAGAAGCAGCAGAAGAAGAAGCGGAGAGATGAGAAGGGGCAGCCAGCTGAGTCCTCCATCCCTGGGCACCCGCAGGCCCAGCCGCCAGGTACGGCTGGGGGGCTGCCCCTTCTCAGCGCGAGCCCCTGTCACCGACCCCCGGGGCCGGGCTACGCCCCAGCCTGGGAACAGTCCCTGGGAGGGGCCTGCAGTGACCCAGACCCCCCGGGTCTCACTCTCCCCCCAGGGTGAGCCACGCGGCCTCCCCGCCTCCTGAGACTGGGCCCCTGGGCCTGCAGCCCCCCTGCCCCACCCCGGGAGCTCCGGGCAGTGAGTCTGGGACAGACCCTGGGGGAGACGTGTACAATCTGGGGGAGCAGCACCCCCCGGCCAGTGTCTGCGGGGACACCCAGCCAGCGCGGGCAGACAGGCGGGTGTATCCGCAGCCTGGCACACGGCACAGGCAGCCCTGGGGGAGCCCAGAGAAGTGAAGGTTACAGCCCAGCCCAGCTGCAGTGACCCCCGTGGTTCAAGCTCTTTCTGTCTCCGTCTCACTCCTTGGTCCGAATCCCTGGTCCGAGGCCCCCCACCGCCTCCAGCAGCCAACACTTATTCCCACCCCCAGCCTGTTCTGAGCTGGGGATTGGTGTTCAGCTGCCCTGCGGAGAGGCGGGACGTCCCTCTCCCTCTGGGGCGTTGGCGATTGGATCTGCCACTGTCACCTCCAGCGCTCCGCTGGTGGGGGCCTGGGCAGCTGGGCGACACCCACCCCCGTCTCCCCCTGCCCTGAGAGCACACAGCCCCTTTCCACCCACTCGGTAACGACGCAGCACCGAGGGGAAACTGAGGCACACACAGGGCTCATAAAATATTACAAAAAATTCCCCCTTTGTCCCAAAGCTTTGCTCATTTGCACGTGGCCCCTGGGTTACGAGCCCTCTGTCTGTCCATCCGGGTCCCGCCTCTGACCGTCCCCTGGGCACAACCGACCAGCCATGGCACAGCAGGGCTGCTGTCCCTATGCTACTGGTGGGGACTGGCCAGTCTGTGGTGGAGCAGGGACATGACCCCCGGTCTCCTGAATCCTCGTTGAGTGCTCTGACCACTGCACCCCCCTCTCCTCCCCGCCATGGGCCGAGTGCTCTCTGGAGCCTGGGGGTGCGGGAGGCTCCTGCACGCTGACCGGTCGGTCTCTCCTCTTGTAGGGGCTGCGCCCCCCATGCCAGCCCCAGTGCCCAGCGAGGGCCTGGCCGGCAGCGAGAAGCCGGCGGGGGGGAAGAGCAAGGCGGAGCTGCGAGCAGAGCGCCGGGCCAAGCAGGAGGCCGACCGTGCCCTGAAACAAACCAAGAAAGTGGAGTCGACCCCGGCAGCTGCGCCGGCCAAGCCCAGGCTGCCGCCCAGCGAGCCCCAGTCCAGTAAGAACAGAGCTGCCATGCCATGGCTGCTCCCCTCCTCGGCATTGTGGGCTCAAAGGGGTCAGGGCAGCGCCCCTGGGTGGGGCTGGGTGAGCCAGTGGGTGACCTGGGGCAGTGTCCCCTGGGTGGGGCTGGGTGAGCTAGTGGGGGTCTGACTCAGCCCAGGGGGCTGCCCCATCTCCCCAGTGCCCAGGTCGCTGTGATTGTGCTTTTGCCCTCGTCCCCCACCCCCTTCCCGGCTCTTTGTTGCCCCCTGCCCCCCCAGGGTGCCTGGGTCACGGTGGAGTGTGGTTGTGCCCCTCCCCCAGTGCCTGGGTGGCTCCGTATTGGGGTCATGCCCTGGCCCCCAGCTCAGCCCGTTCTCCTTGCTCCTGCCAGTGGTGAAGCGGGTGCCGGAGCACGTGCAGGTGGACGACCCAGCAGCACAGAAGAGACTGGCGAAGAAGCTGGAACGGCAGCAGGTACAGGGTGCCCGAGCACGGCCACATGCCGAGGGACTCGCAGGGGGAAGGGCCTGGGGAGAATGCCGTGTGGTCCAGTCTCCGGGAAGGGGGACGCCCGAGGTGCCTGGGGTGGGCGGGCGTAGTGGGCTAGAAGGCTGTGCCCAGCGGGGGTCAGGGGCAGCTGGGCACAGGAGTTAGGGGCATGGGGCAGGCTGGGTGGCAGGGCAGGTGAGTGGGGTGGCTGTGGGAACAGACAAGGTGTGTGGACGCAGGTAGATCCTTCCATCTCAGTGCGTTCTGTTATACCCAGGGGCTCTGCCCGCCCCCTCCCCGGCTGCGTTCGGCTGTGACCCAAACTAAGGGTCTCCCTTCACGCCAAGCGAGGGAACTCACTTATCTGCTTAGTAACAGTAACCAGCCTGTCTCCTCGCTCGTCGGGCCATCACGACCTGTCGTAGCCCCGTCCCTGTTCTGTACCCAGATATCAGGGATGGTTCCTAGTAAGCCAAATGGCTGTGCTTGGTACTGCCCCCCAAAGGGTTAATCCCGGGCACCCTAAAACCTGGCCCCCCGTTGGCCAGGTGCTTGTTCATGTAGGTTACTAAGCAGCATGTGAGATCAATGTGTATATGGATCCTTTACATACACTTCGGCCCTAATCGCTGGCTCACCTCCTGACGGGCAGGTTGGCTGTGCCAAGCGAGGGGGTGTCGGGGCTGTGCCCGGTGGGGTAGGGGTGGGGGGCATGTCATGGGCAGGCTGTGCCCGCTGGGAAGGGGGCAGGTGGGTGGTGTCTGGTGGGGGAGGGGGCAGGGGCAGGTGGGCGGCGCCCAGCAGGGTTAGGGGCAGGGTGGGGGGTGTGCTATGGGCAGGCTGTGCCCGCTGAGGAGGGAGCAGATGGGCGGCGTCTGGTGGGGGAGGGGTGTGTGCCATGGGCAGGCTGTGCCTGCTGGGGAGGGGGCAGGGGGCAGTGCCCTCCAGGGGTGAAGCCAGGGGTGTGGGTGTGCCATGGGCAGGCTGTGCCCGCTGGGGAGGGGGCAGGGGCACGTGGGCGGTGTCTGGTGGGGGAGGGGGTGTGCCATGGGCAGGCTGTGCCCGCTGAGGAGGGGGCAGGGGCACGTGGGGGGTGTCTGGTGGGGGAGGGGGCAGGGGCAGGTGGGTGGCACCCGGCAGGGTTAGGGGCAGGGTGGGGGGTGTGCCATGGGCAGGCTGTGCCCGCTGGGGTGGGCAGGGGCACGTGGGCGGTGTCTGGTGGGGGAGGGGGCAGGTGGGTGGGTGGCGCCCGGCAGGGTTAGGGGCAGGGTGGGGGGTGTGCCATGGGCAGGCTGTGCCCGCTGGGGAGGGGACAGGGGCACGTGGGCGGTGTCTGGTGGGGGAGGGGGCAGGGGCAGGTGGGTGGGTGGCGCCCGGCAGGGTTAGGGGCAGGGTGGGGGGTGTGCCATGGGCAGGCTGTGCCCGCTGGGGAGGGGACAGGTGGGCAGCGCCTGGCAGGGTTGGGGGCAGGGTTGCGGGTGTGCCATGGGCAGGCTGGGTTTGGCTGGGTCTTTGCCGACCCGCACTGAAGCAGCATGCTCTGAAATTTCCATGCCAGGTTCCTCTGAGGCCGGACTATGGCGCCAAAGTCAACCTCTTCTCCCACTTGCACCAGTACAGCCGGAAGATGCCGCTGACCCAGCAGATGAGGTTTGTGCCCCCCAGCCCTGAGGCTGGTGAAGACGTCTGCTGCAGCCTGCGCGCCGGCGTGGGCTGCGCCCGGGCAGCCTGGCCTCCGTGTGTCCTTCCTGGATGTGGGGAAGCTGGTGAGCCCCGGCTGGGGCGACGCCCGGTTGCTGTGGGCTGCCCAGCTCTAGGTGCCCACCCCAGGGGTGGGGCTGTGGGGTGAAGGGTGAGCCCGGGCCAGCTGGGGGGAGGGTATGGAGCGTGGGGGCGTACTGGCTGTGTGTGTGTGTGAGGGTATGGAATGAAGGGGGCACCCAGTGTGTGTTGGAGGGGTATGGGGTGAGGGGAGCACCCTATGACTGTGTGTAGGGGTGTCTGGGGGACAGGGTAACCTGGGTGGTTAGGGGAGTATGTGACAAATAGGGAGCCCTGGCCTGGGACGAGTGTGGGGCAAAGGGTGATGCCCCAGGTGTGTGCGTGGCGGGGTGACGGGGATGCCCTGGGTTGGTGTGTAAGTTACAGGGTGACAGGGATGTCCTGGGTGTGCATGGGGGTGACGGGGATGCCCTAGGTGGGTGTGGGGGTGACGGGGATGCCCTGGGCGTCCGCAGGGGTAATGGGGTGACGGGGATGTCCTGGGTGTATATGGGGGTGATGGGGATGCCCTGGGGGGAGGTGATGGGGGTGCCCTGGGGAGGTGACAGTGATGCCCTGGGTGTCCACAGGGGTGACGGGGATGCCCTGGGGGGAGGTGACGGGGATGCCCTGGGGGGAGGTGACGGGGATGCCCTGGGTGTGTGTGGGGGGTGGCCTGGTTCATGAAGGGCACATGTGCCTCTTACTGGCAGGTTGATCCCTTGGGGGCTCACCATGGAAGCTCTGGGGGGGTGACCCAGCACTGGGGGCCGTAGGGTCCTTCCCCTTCTGCGCTGGTGGAGCCTCCCAGCTCCAAGGCCTCTGATCTGTGCCCTGCGTGTGTCCCCAGCATCCCCGCCACGGCGATCCATCCAGCCGTGGTGCGGCTCGGCCTGCAGTACTCCCAGGGGCTGCTGAACGGCTCCAACGCACGCTGCCTCGCCCTGCTGCAAGTCTTCAGACAGGTACCGCTGACCCCCCCGTGCCAGCGCCGGCCCCCCCCCACGGGGCGCAGGCTGAGACGCTGCTTCCTGCCCCGGCTCGGGGCTTGGGCCCGGGTCCCTCGCTCCCTCGGGCTGCGCCAGTTCGTCCTGTGCCGGCTCCCTGGGCCGGTGAGGCCAGGCCCTGCATGGTGCCGCAGCCCAGCCTGGGAGCAGAACGGGTCGGGCTGCTGGTACCCACCTGCCGCGGAGCCTGCCGAACTGCCCTGCCCCCCAGCGCTGCTGGTGCCCCCTGCCCTGCCCCCCAGCGCTGCTGGTGCCCCCTGCCCCGCCCCCCAGCGCTGCTGGTGCCCCCTGCCCCGCCCCCCAGCGCTGCCGGTGCCCCCCAGCGCTGCTGGTGCCCCCTGCCCCGCCCCCCAGCGCTGCCGGTGCCCCCCAGCGCTGCTGGTGCCCCCTGCCCCGCCCCCCAGCACTGCTGGTGCCCCCCAGCGCTGCCGGTGCCCCCTGCCCCACCCCCCAGCGCTGCCGGTGCCCCCTGCCCCGCCCCCCAGCGCTGCCGGTGCCCCCCAGCGCTGCTGGTGCCCCCTGCCCCGCCCCCCAGCACTGCCGGTGCCCCCTGCCTCGCCCCCCAGCGCTGCTGGTGCCCCTTGCCCCACCCCCCAGCACTGCCGGTGCCCCAGCCCCAAACACCCCAGCTGTCTGGAAGCCCCGCCCCCCAGCTGTCTGGAAGCCCCGCCCCCCAGCTGTCTGGAAGCCTTGCTCTCCCGCTCTGCCAGTGCCCCAGTGCAGCGACCGGCGGGGCAGGCTGTGCTAACTGAGCAGAGGCAAACCAAGACCAAAGGGATCATTTACATTTTAAAAAGTTTATAAGGGAAACCCCACCACTGTACCAGGCGCATAAATAACCTAGACGGTCACCGAGCGCTTACTGCTTGTGCCGATAAGCGATCGGCTCCCCACTCACTACCCTCGCACACGCTGCTCTGCCTCCCTCTGTCCAAGAACACGGAGCTGGGTCAGCAGCAGACTGGGTCACTCCGGAGAATGAACTTTTCCTCCCCTTGGCTGGAAGTCCAGCTCCACGCTCGCTGTCCTGCTCTTTGCCTCTCTTCGGCTTGCCATGCTCCTCAGAGTCGCTGCCCTGCGGCGTGGATCCACAAGCGGCCTTTCTGCGCCTAGTGGATCCTCCCCTGCCCATTGGGCACAGTGAGCTGCGTTCCTTCAGTACCTGTCACGCTCCGCCCATACGCTGCAGGCCATGGGCGGGTGGGTGGGCTTCTCGTTTGCTGGTTTCAGGATCTGCTTTGTGATCAGTTCCCTTTTCACCAAGCATCTTTCCCTGATACTCTCTCCAGCACATCTGTAGCTTTTATTCCCTCACCTTCCCGTCTCTGGTAGTGCCTGTTCACATACCCAGCTCTGCTTTTCTCTCCTCCTCGGGCCCTAAAACCTTCCCTGCTTTCCTCCTTCCCTCCATCGCACTTCCCGGCCCCTCCTTCTGGCTTCCTTTATTTGATCACCTCGCCTCCCAGTCCAGCTCAGTTCACCGCTAGCTCAGCGCCTCCCTCCTCCTCCGCCTCCTCACAGCCTTTTCCAGCTGCCCCTTCAGGGGATTCTGAGCCCCCTCGCAGCTCGCCCTGCCCCCTCCCCATGACAGCACTCTGTGCTAGCACCGGGGTCGGGTACCTCCGCCCCACCCCAGCCAGTCTCTCTCCATGTCCCCACTGCCCATGCCTGCTCCAGTTAACACGCCTGGCTGGGTACCTGCTGCTCTCTCTAGATGAGCCCTGGTTGCCTGCCCCTCACTCCCGGGGCCTGGGTGTCATGGTCTCGCGCCCTGCTTGTTCCAGGTGATCCGGGATTACTCGACGCCGCCCAACGAGGAGCTCTCGCGAGACCTGGTGGCCAGGCTGAAGCCCTACATCAGGTGAGGCCGAGAGAGACGGGACGGCAGGATCTTCCAAGGGAGGGGCTCTTGGGGCTGCAGTTCATATGGGTACCGGGCCTGTGGTTCTCCCCTGGCCCCCCCAGTCCGGGCCGGTTATCTCCGCTGGCACTGCCATTCTCCCCCGCCCCCCCAGCCTGGACTGCCCATCACCGCTGGTGCTGCCGTTCCCGCTCCCGCCCAGGCTGGGTGTTACTGGGCAGGGGCTTCTCTGCAGATGCTGAAAAGCTGCTGATCCCCATTAATGAGCCCAGGCGCTCCCCTGCTCTGGGGGTGCTCCCTGCCCCCCAGGCCTGGCTCCAGTCCGTGCCCCTCAGCGTTTGTCTCCTCTCTGCAGTTTCCTGAACCAGTGCCGGCCCCTCTCCGCCAGCATGGGCAACGCCATTAAGTACCTCAAGAAGGAGATCTCGGGCCTGTCCAGCACCCTGAGAGAGGAGGAGGTGAGCAGGCGCCTGAGCACAGGACACGGGCTTTACGCCATTTCAGCAGCAGGAAGCCTGCAGAGGGGTCTGGGGGTTCACCAGGGCTACAGGAGAGGCCTGCTCAAGAGGCTGTAAAGACGCTAGGTTGCTGTGTGGTGAGGCAGATACTGCCAGGGATCAGAAACTGGTTAGGAGACCGGACACAGCGTCCTGTCACCTTCCATCACGGCTGAAGGCAAACGGGGGCCTTGAGGTGCTGAACTAGATCTCGTTAATGTATTTATTGATGAGGGAATCGGGGGAGCAGTGAAGGGGCAGAATGTGCAGGTGACACTGAGTTATGTAGGGTCGTGATGAACATCAGGGTACATCTGCACTGCACACTGCTTTCGGCGTGTAGAATACATCCACCGCCAGCCCCCCAGCACTGGTATGAATAGCACTGCAGCCGGGGAGGCTCTGCTCGGGGGAGAACAGACACTCCTGACCCCTGGTGGTAGCACCGGGGCATGTACCCTACATGGCTCTGCTGGACTCTGACCCTGCTGCAGGGAGAGGCTCCGGCAGTGGGTGGGAGGCAGTGGGGAGAGGGTCCGGCAGCGGGTGGGAGGCAATGGGGAGAGGCTCCGGAAGCGGGTGGGAGGCAGCGGGGAGAGGCTCCGGCAGCGGGAAAGCAGCAGGGAGAGGCTCCGGCAGCGGGGAGAGGCTCCGGCAGCGGGGAGAGGCTCCGGCAGCGGGAAAGTAGCAGGGAGAGGCTCCGGCAGTGGGTGGGAGGCAGTGGGGAGAGGCTCCGGCAGCAGGGAAAGGCTCCGGCAGTGGGAAAGCAGCAGGGAGAGGCTCCGGCAGCGGGGGGGAGGCAGCGGGGAGAGGCTCCAGCAGCGGGGAGGGGCTGCGGCAGTGGGAAAGCAGCAGGGAAAGGCTCCGGCAGTGGGAAAGTGGCAGGGAGAGGCTCCGGCAGCGGGTGGGAGGCAGCGGGTATTGAATGATGCGGCGACCACCGAGATCGACACTCTTTCCGCACCCGGCGCTCGTCCGGGCTGCGGGAAAGCAGCAGGGAGAGGCTCCGGCAGCGGGGGGGAGGCAGGGGGGAAGGGCTCTGGAAGCGGGGAAAGGCTCCGGCAGTGGGAAAGCAGCAGGGAAAGGCTCCGGCAGCGGGTGGGAGGCAGTGGGGAGAGGCTCCGGCAGCGGGTGGGAGGCAGCGGGGAGAGGCTCCAGCAGCGGGGAGAGGCTCTGGCAGTGGGAAAGTAGCAGGGAGAGGCTCTGGCAGCGGGTGGGAGGCAGTGGGGAGAGGCTCCGGCAGCGGGGAGAGGCTCCGGCAGCGGGGAGAGGCTCCGGCAGCGGGAAAGCAGCAGGGGGAGGCTCCGGCAGCGGGAGGGAGGCAGTGGGGAGAGGCTCCGGCAGCAGGGAAAGGCGCCGGCAGTGGGAAAGCAGCAGGGAGAGGCGCCGGCGGCGGGGGGGAGGCAGCGGGGAGAGGCTCCAGCAGCGGGGAGGGGCTCCGGCAGGGGGGAAGTAGCAGGGGGAGGCTCGGGCAGCGGGGGGGAGGCAGGGGGGAGGGGGTGCGGCAGGGGGCGGGGGGCCGGGCGGTGGGAAAGCAGCAGGGAGAGGCTCCGGCAGCGCGTGGGAGGCAGCGGGGAGATGCTCTAGAAGCAGGGAAAGCCCCCGGCAGTGGGAAAGTAGCAGGGAGAGGCTGTGGCAGCGGGGGGGAGGCAGCAGGGAGAGGCTCCGGCAGCGGGTAGGAGGCAGAGGGGAGAGGCTCAGGAAGCGGGGAAAGGCTCCGGCAGAGGGAAAGTAGCAGGGAGAGGCTCTGGCAGCGGGGGGGAGGCAGCGGGGAGAGGCTCAAGCAGCGGGGAGAGGCTCCGGCAGGGGGAAAGCAGCAGGGAGAGGCTCCGGCAGGGGGTGGGAGGCAGCGGGGAGAGGCTCTGGAAGCGGGGAAAGGCTCCGGCAGTGGGAAAGTAGCAGGGAGAGGCTCCGGCAGCGGGAAAGCAGCAGGGAGAGGCTCCGGCAGCGGGTGGGAGGCAGTGGGGAGAGGCTCCGGCAGCAGGGAGAGGCTCCGGCAGCTCCCTGTTGCAGGAATCTTTCCCTACAGTGGGGAATGTTTCCCGCAGCTCCCTGCTGCCTCCCACCTGCCAGGGCCTTTTGCCGATCCGTGCAGCTACACATCACAGTATGGACACAGCCGGCGTGTACCTACACCTACCCTACGGGCTGCCACAGGAGCGGTGCCGTGTCGGCGCAGCCTCACAGAAGGCAGGAGAACAGGATTGTCTGCATTGATTTCCGTGTGCTCGTAAGACCTGCAGCTCTGCATTGTGGCAGGGACTATATTCAAATCTCATGCTTTGGGCCTTCGGCCACTCACTTGCAGGGGGTCAGGAAGGAATTTTCCCCCAATGCACAAGTGGCAGGATGGATTTTTTTTTTTCGCCTTCCTCTGAAGCATCAGAGACTGGCCACTGCTGGAGATGGGACACTACGTGGGGTGGCCCATCGCTCTGGGGTGGTGCAGAGAATCCTTTCTACATGCCCAGCTGCTGGTCTTGCTCACATGCTCAGGGTCAAACTGATGGGCAGATTCGGGGTCGGGAAGGAATTTTCCCCAGGTCAGATTGGCAGGGACCCTGGGGGGTTTTCATCTCCCTCTGCACTGTGGGGCTTGGGTCGCCTGCTGGGATCACCTGGGCATGTCTCACCTGATCAATTCCCGGTGCTGCAGGGAGCCGGGCAGGGGACGTGGCAGGGAACATGTTGGCCCTGGTACGGTGCTACGGGCGCGGTGCTGCAGGGAGCCGGGCAGGGGACGTGGCAGGGAACATGTTGGCCCTGGTGCGGTGCTATGGGCGCGGTGCTGCAGGGAGCCGGGCAGGGGACGTGGCAGGGAACAGGCTGGCCCTGGTGCGGTGCTACGGGCGCGGTGCTGCAGGGAGCCGGGCAGGGGACGTGGCAGGGAACAGGCTGGCCCTGGTGCGGTGCTACGGGCGCGGTGCTGCAGGGAGCCGGGCAGGGGACGTGGCAGGGAACAGGCTGGCCCTGGTGCGGTGCTACGGGCGCGGTGCTGCAGGGAGCCGGGCAGGGGACGTGGCAGGGAACAGGCTGGCCCTGGTGCGGTGCTACGGGCGCGGTGCTGCAGGGAGCCGGGCAGGGGACGTGGCAGGGAACAGGCTGGCCCTGGTGCGGTGCTACGGGCGCGGTGCTGCAGGGAGCCGGGCAGGGGACGTGGCAGGGAACAGGCTGGCCCTGGTGCGGTGCTACGGGCGCGGTGCTGCAGGGAGCCGGGCAGGGGACGTGGCAGGGAACAGGCTGGCCCTGGTGCGGTGCTACGGGCGCGGTGCTGCAGGGAGCCGGGCAGGGGACGTGGCAGGGAACAGGCTGGCCCTGGTGCGGTGCTACGGGCGCGGTGCTGCAGGGAGCCGGGCAGGGGACGTGGCAGGGAACAGGCTGGCCCTGGTGCGGTGCTACGGGCGCGGTGCTGCAGGGAGCCGGGCAGGGGACGTGGCAGGGAACAGGCTGGCCCTGGTGCGGTGCTACGGGCGCGGTGCTGCAGGGAACCGGGCAGGGGACGTGGCAGGGAACATGTTGGCCCTGGTGCGGTGCTACGGGCGCGGTGCTGCAGGGAGCTGGGCAGGGGACGTGGCAGGGAACAGGCTGGCCCTGGTGCGGTGCTACGGGCGCGGTGCTGCAGGGAGCCGGGCAGGGAACATTCTGCCCCTGCAGTCGGGGCTGGCCCTGGTGCCCCGCGCGGTTGTAGAGGGCTCTGTCCCCCATCAGTTGAGGTGTGATGGCAAAGGCTTGACCTACCATATTAAAGATCCTTGCCACTTGCTGTCTGTCGGAGTTGGAGTGTTAGCTCCTGTGGCCTGGCCAAATTCCAGCCTAGGTAATTTATGTTTGGCTGAGCTAACCCCCCGCAGTTGTTCCGTAGAGGATCCTCCTCCACCTGCTGATCTCATCTATTTTGCAGCATTTGTGTGTGGCTGTTACAGGTGTCCAGTTCCACCCCAGAGGGGACTGCACCTCCATATGGGTGGGGTGATGGGAGAGTGCTTTGGAGGCCTGGTAGCTGGAAGGTGCTACAGGAATGGCAGTCGCTCTGAGACAGCCTATTGCTTGCAGGAGAGAGGGAGTAACCCCCCGGGTTTCCTCTCCAGTCCTGTGGGGGTGATGGGTCCTTTGGACTCAGGGTAAGGCCTGTGCCATGCAGTGCATCCTGCCCCCTGCTCACGAGGATGGGTTGGGGGGATGGGAGCTGCCCTGGCTGAATTGTGCAGCACAGTCCTGTTCCCTTCCCTTCCTCCCCCAGTGCGGAGGGGCTCTCCCAAACCATGTGCTGGGGGCCTGCGGCTGGTAGGCCCAGTCAGGGCACCCTGGGTGGGCGGGATGGGAGTGCACACTCCTACCAGGAGGGAGGAGCATGGCCAGCTGTGGGGTGAGCCAGAGGGAAGGATGTCAGGGCTCTCAGGCCCCAGAGTGACTGGCACTGCCTCTCCCCAGGCGAAGGGGAAACTGCAGGGCAGCATCGACGGATATGTGAGGGAGAAGATCCAGCTGGCAGCCGAAGCTATCTCCAAATATGCCTTCGAGAAGATCAGTGATGGTGATGTCATCCTGGTGTATGGATGGTACGGAGGAGGGGGCTTCCCTGTGTGGATGATCTGGCCCAGGGTTGAGGAGCCTTCCTTATGTTCACTGTGGGCGAACTGGACAGTTCCAACCAGAAATACAGATACTTCAAAAGGCTAATTTCCCGTGAGCAAAGTTGACTGGAAGGAAAATTTAGACAGAAAAATGTGAATGGAAATCAGGTGTTGTTTAAGAGAAATTCATGAGATGGCTAAAAATCCATGATTCCAAAGTCACAGAAGAGGACAACTGTGCCTAAAAGCCCATCCTGGGTCAGTGGGGAAGTGAAGGCAGCAGTAAGAAATAAAAAAGCAATATATAACAAATGGGAAATAGATAGCAATTGATATAAACTAGAAGCTAAGAAGTGTAGAAAATTGATAAGGGAGGCTAAAGACTGCAGGGAAAAATCCATGGCTGTCAGGGCTAGGGACAATAAGGAGTTCAAATATAGCAGGAACAAAAGAAATCCTAGCAATGGTGTAGGCCCATTACTAGACGGAGATTTTGGTAATATTGTTAATGATGTGGAAAAGGCAGAACTGTTCAATAAATATTTCTGTTCAGTATTTGGAATGAAGCAGGATGAGCTTTAAAGAATTTGATCTGTTTAGTTCAGTAAGAAAAGTGAGAGGTGACTTCGTTACAGTGTCATTACAGCACCTTCATGGGGGGAGAACAGTGAGGGCTCTTCAGTCTAGTGCAGAAAGGCAGAACAAGAACCCATGGCTGGAAGCTGGAGCCCAACAAATCCAAACTAGAAGGAAGGCACAAAATTCTCACCAGGAGGGTGATGAACTCTTGGGACAAACTGCCAAGGGCAGGGATGGAGTCTTCCTCTGTCGATGGCTTCAGATCCAGACTGGCTGCCATTCCGAGTGTGCGTGAGCCTATCCCACGTTATTGGGCTCAGTGTTGGGGTAACGGGATGAGGTTCTCTGACCTGTGATATGCCAGTTAGACTAGATGGTCCCTTCCCACCTTAAGCTCTATGAATTCACTTGTCAGCTCCTCCTTAGTGAACCGCACACTGTGTGACGCCCATGCCAACGGTCGTGCCTTCCGGGTGATCGTGGTGGACAGTCGGCCGCGGCTGGAGGGCCGGGACACACTACGCAGGCTGGTGCGCAAGGGCATCCGTTGCACCTACGTCATGATCACCGCCATCTCCTACGTGCTGCCCGAGGTGAGCAGGCAGCTGTGCTGAGGGCAGAGGGGAAGGGTGTTGCTGGGGTGATGGAGGCAGAGCCTGCCACAGCCGTAGATTGGTGCTCGTTGACGCGGTGCTCCCCCTGCAGGTCTCCAAGGTGCTGCTGGGGGCTCACGCACTGCTGGCCAATGGCTCCGTCATGTCCCGGGTGGGGACGTCCCAGATCGCGCTGGTGTCCAAGGCCTACAACGTGCCTGTGCTGGTGTGCTGTGAGACGTACAAGTTCTGTGAGCGGGTGCAGACGGACTCCTTTGTCTCCAACGAGCTGGGTACGTGCCCTGTGTCCTCCCGTGCCAGGGCTCCACTCCCCTCAGAGCAGCCACTGGCCACGGTGCAGCCAGACTGGCCAATGTATGGCCCGTCCCAGCGCTGCGCCCTCCTCTGGCCAGTCGGGGAAGTCATGGGGGGCTGGCCCAGTGCCGGCAGCTCCTCCCGGGGAGGGGGTGCAGGTGCACCTTAGTTCCTGACCCTCTAGCATGTCTCTATAGATGACCCTGATGATTTGATCGTGCCCGGGAAGGGAGGAGCCCAGCTGCATGGCTGGAAGGAGAACTCATCCCTGCGCCTTCTCAATCTGGTCTATGACGTGACCCCCCCGGAGCTGGTGGACCTGGTGATCACGGACTTGGGCATGATCCCGTGCACCTCGGTGCCCGTCGTCCTGCGTGTCAAGAACGTGGAGCAGTAGTGGGCGGGATGGGGGCTGCACGGACCTCAATAAACCCTGCTGATCTCACGGCTGCCTGCTGGGACTGCATGATTGGGGGACAGGGCCAGAGCTGCACTGCATGGGCCCCCACCTGCCCCCAGGGGAACCTGCCCTGCCCCACGGGTTCCTCTCAGGGTATCCAGCCCCCCCCCCCCCCCCCCCCCCCCGGGACCCCCCCCCCCCCCCCCCGCCCCCTCCCCGGGGCCCCCCCCCCCCCCCCCCCCCGGCCCCCAGGGGGACCCCCCCCCCCCCCCCCCCGCCTGCCCCCAGGGTACCCAGCCCGTTGCCCCCACCTGTCCCCAGGGCAACCAGCCCCACCCCCCTGGGCTCTTCTCAGGGTACCCAGCCCCCCCCCCCCACATGCCCTCAGGGTACCCCGCCCCCTCCCCCGGGGAACCAGCCCCTCCCCCACGGGCTCTTCTCAGGGTACCCAGCCCGTCGCCCCGCCCCCAGGGGAACCAGCCCCGCCCTCACGGGCTGTGTCCCAGGACCCGGCTCCAGGCGGCGCCTCCCGGGCGCGAGGCCGGGGCGGGGCCTCACATGCAGATCTGGGTGCGAGCGGAGCATTGTGGGAGCGAGGCAACAGCCGTTCCCACGGGCTGCTGGGGACGCCGCCGGAAGTGACGCCAGGGAGCGCCGCGCGTCGGTTGTCGTGCGCCTGCGGAGCGGCCATCTTGGCGAGCCCGGTTCCGCGCGAGCCGCCGGGGAGCTGAGGTGAGGGCGGCGGGGCCGGCTCGGCCGGACTCGGCCCCGCGTGACCCCCGGAGCCCGCCCCGGAGCCATGCGGGCGGCGCCGGCCTGAGGCCCGCGGGCGCTGATGGCGGCTCGTGCCGGGGCCATGGGGGTGGCGGGTCCGGGCCCCCGCGGGTCCCTGCGCTCGGAGCCGCCCTGCGCCGCGGAGGCCGCCGCGGGACCGTCCGCCCCGGGGGGCCGGGACGCGCTGCGGGAGGAGCCGAGCCGCCGCCGCACGAGAGGACGCGGATCACGAGAGAGCGAGAGGCCGGGGCCGGGCTCCCCGCAGGCTGCCGCCAGTACGTACCCGCGCCTCGCCCCGCCTCGCCTCTGGGCCCGTCACCCCGCGCCGGCAGCCTGGGGTCCCCCCCGTCACCTCGTCCCGGCTCTGCCCCCCCCCCCGTCACCCCATTCCTGGGGCCCCCCCGTCACCCCGTCCCGTCACCCCGTCCCTGGGGCCCCCCCGTCACCCCATCCCAGCTCTGCCGCCCCCCCGTCACCCTGTCCCGTCACCCCGTCCCTGGGGCCGCCCCGTCACCCCGTCCCGGCTCTGCCGTCACCCCGTCCCGTCACCCCGCGCCGGCAGCCTGGGGTCCCCCCCGTCACCCCATCCCTGGGGCCCCCCCGTCACCCCGACCCAGCTCTGCCGCCCCCCCCGTCACCCCGTCCCGTCCTTGGGCCCCCTTGTCACCCCGTCCCGTCACCCCGTCCCAGCTCTGCCGTGCCCGTCCCTGGGGCTCCCCCCGTCACCCCGTCATCCCGTCCCTGGGGCTCCCCCCGTCATCCCGTCCCTGGGGCTCCCCCCGTCACCCCGTCCCAGCTCTGCCGTGCCCGTCCCGTCACCCCGTCCCAGGGCTGGGGCCCCCTTACGCACCGCGCTGCCGCCCCCCCGTGTCACCCCGTCCCAGCTCTGCCGTGCCCCCCCGTCCCGTCACCCCGCCCCGTCACCCCGTCCCAGCTCTGCCGCCCCCCCGTTGTCCCGTCCCTGGGGCCCCCCCGTCACCCCATCCCAGCTCTGCCGCCCCCCCGTCACCCCATCCCTGGGGCCCCCCCCCCCCCCGTCCCTGGGCCCCCCGTCACCCCGTCCCAGCTCTGCCGCCCCCCCGTCCCATCACCCCGTCCCAGCTCTGCCGCCCCCCCTCCCCCCCCGTCCCTGGGCTCCCTGTCACCCCGACCCAGGGCTGGGGCCCCCTTACGCACCGCGCTGCCGCCCCCCCCCGAGTCACCCCATCCCTGGGCCCCCCGTCACCCCGACCCAGGGCTGGGGCCCGACACGGCTCTGCCTCTGGGTGGAGTGTTAAGGGGCCTGCTCTCAGGTGGGCTGAGTTCAGGAGGGGGATTGTGGATTCTCAATGCTGCAGGGTCCCCAGGAGGGGAACACACTAATGAATTGTGAGCCGCTGGCAGGACTCTATACAGCCCCCTCTGGTGGTGTTGCTGCCTCTCATCTGAAGGGTGTTAGATCACTTTGTAACACCTGCCTCACACTGGAGTGTGACCCCCGTTTGCTCGCTAGGAGACTGAGGCACTGTGGGGAAGGGACTTGCCAGATTATGCGTCGGTGGCAGTGGAGAGGATAAATCCCAGGCTTCCTACGTCCAAGTCCTGTGCTTCAATCCCAAGTACACCTTTCCTCTCCCTCAGTCCCCTGTGCTCTTTGTCGTGTACAGGATCCTCGTTCAATTCCTGTTCTAAGCTGTGCATGGTTAAACAGCTGCCAGGCTCCCCGCCGGTGGCTGCATTTCAGTGGTGATTTCTGTTGTAGCCAGAGCGCCAGCTCTCATTTAGGTTGCCTGAGCCTTTCTGTTGCAAGCCCCCAGTTTTGGGTTGCCATAGCATAACTGTCTGAAACGTCCATCTCTGGGCCCGGGTCTTGGCTCAGGACCTTTTTGAGAATTTGAATCAAAGCCTGTTCAAATTTGGAGGCCGTGTGGGCAACTTTCCCATGTGAGAATCTGCCTGCTGCTGAAGTCCAGAGAGCTCTGGGATTGATCAGTGGAAATTGCCCTCTGCGTGCACAGTTTTGGGAGCTTCCTAAGTGCGGCAAGCTGCACTGAGCCACAAACTCAGCTCATGGAGTCTCCCGAATTAGGCCATGTTGGGGGAAAACGGAGACCCTCTTGGTCTTCCATTCCTCCTTACCTGAGAGCTTCTCCCTCAATAATCCTCTGCACTTCCCAGTTTAAATGAGGCCTCACTCTGCCCCCCAGTAGGGTGGTGGGTGAGCCTTGTCCCGTGGAAAACTTGTGGTAGAGTCAGGAACAGAACCCAGCTCTCTGGGATCTCAGAGCACTAGACCACAGCACCTGATAGGTGGACTTGGCTCTGCCTGCCTATGCAGCTGCTCCTGGTTCCCCGCTAGCTGAGTACCTGCGATTGGCAGCTGCAGAAGGGCCAGGCAGGTGCAAAGCATTGGCACGGGAGAGTGAGGGCGAGGAGGGGCTGTGGCTGTGGATGGAGTGACTTGGTTTCTAGTCTTGGCTCTTATGCTATCGCTCTGAGTTCTGCAGTCCTGTTGATCTCACCGTCACTCACCTCGTGTGCTCTGCTGGTGCCCTCCAGCCCAGCCATTCGGCGCAGGGACTTTCTTCTCTTTCAAATAATACAGGGCTCCTTCATCCTGCAAGGCCCTGTCCAACAGGAAATGATCCAAGACAGCTCGTTATCTGGCCTTGGAGAAAGCCCCTCTCCCCAGAGGGGTCCCTGTGGCTGAGGAGTGCCCCTGGGAAGGGGCAGTGGTTGAGCTTGCCCTGCTAGCTGCTGGAACCTGGGGAGTGGTGCCCTGTCACCCCCACGCTTGTGGGCAGCAGACAGCTTTGGGTGGGAGAGGTGAGTGTTGAGCTAAGCTGCACGTCACTGATATCTGGCCCTCCTCTCTTTGGCCAGGTGAGCTTCCGGCGCTGGTGGGCTTGGAGGTCTCCGCCCACCCCGAAGCGGGATTGGCAGCTGCCATGCCCAGGAGGAAGCCTGTCCGAAGCCGGAAATCTAAAAGGAAACCTCCTGCCCGCAAGTGTCCAGCCCGGGCGGAAGCTGAGGGGCATGGGGAGGCCTCCGGGACCTCAGAGAATGGGCCCACCTCGCCCGTGAAAGTGCCAAAGAAACGAGGCCGCAAGTCCAAAGCAGAGCTGCTCCTGCTGAAGCTGTCGCAGGGTCTGGAGTGCCAAGCGCCGGAGCCCATCTGTGTGCAGAAGATACTGGGGAGCAACGAGGCACCTGACGGCTTGGAGGCCACGCCCAGTGGGCGCCCCAAGAGGCGGGCGGCTAAAGTGTAAGAGCGGGTGTGGGGGGAGGGGGAATAGAAGTGCACTAGGGGCAAGGGTGCTAGCGCCAGTGTGAGAGTGCCCTTGGGGGCAGAGCAGGCCCTAGGTTTATACAGCTCCTAGCGCAATTGGGCCCTGGTCCGTGGCTGGGCTCCTAGGTCCTACGGTACTGCAAAGAATCAATAGGAGGAGGTGAGGCTGCCCAGCTGGGCATGGTGCTCTTGGGGCAGGTTCTGTTCCTTGCAGGGGCGTCACTGCCGTTGTGGGGGCAGCAGGGAGGGCCTAGTGGGTGCTATTGTGGACTGTGTGTGTGGACTCGGTGAGCTCCACTTGGGACTTTTGTCCTGGCTGGATCCCCCCCAAGGCCCTTCCAGGGGAGCTACCATCCCATGCAGCATTTGGGCACCTGGCAGGCCTGCAGGCATTCTCAACCGCTGGGGCTGGGGAGGAGGGTTAGATCTGCCAGCATGCTGCTCATTGGCCTGACGTGGCCAGCTCTGGTCTCTGCCCACCAGTGACTCTTGGGAATTTTGAGCTGGGGGATGCAGATTCCCCGTAGTCTGCCATGCCTGGGCCAGGTCGGCATGTGTCTGCCTGGAAGAAAAGGGCTTGGTTTGAGCCTAGCGTGCTGGGATCCTGCAGTCTGTGGATTTCTCTCTCCGGTGTGAGACCTGAAGGGGCTGCAGCCCATGGGTGCCTTGTGCGGGGCAGAGAGGGGATAGCTGCTGTCTTGCAGTCTGTGGTCCAGGAGTGGCTCCTTGTGGGGCTCCCCCATGGCTCCATGCTGCCCTTTCTGAAGGTGTCTGGGCCCCCCCAGCCCGCTCAGCTGCTCCTTGGTGACCTTGTGAGGTTCATCTCCACCTCACGCTAGAACTCCTGTCTGCTCTCTTGGGAAGGCGCCTGGGAAAGTCACAAGAACAGTCATAGAACTGCTGTGGAGGTGGTTCGGGCTGCTCAGTGAAGCACGCCGAGCTAGGGAAGCAAGGGGCCAGCTTTGACTGTGCTCTGGGGGGGCTGGTTTTCAATGCAATAGACTATCTGACGGGATATGTAGGGCTGCTGCTTGCCACACTGCGCGCTGGGCTGCAGTCAGCAGACTGACCGGGGAATCCATTCCCATGAGCTGCAGTTACTCACTGCCTTCACCCCCCAAACCCACATGCGCGTTCCCTGCAGAGCGCAGTCATACTGGACATGGGGCGGTATTGGCTAAGTGTGGAGCTGACTTCACTGCCATGTCCCCAGAGGGGCCCCTGGGAGGGCAGTGTTGCTGGCTGAACAGGAAATGGCCATGGGATGCTGACAGTTCGGGCCTGTGGTGGGAGAGCTCGAGGGGCTGAACACCTCCCAGTTCAGCAACTCTCATCTGAAAATTCACTGACAAAACAGTCGTTAGCCCAGAGATAAGGTTGCCCGGCGACATCTGGTCCCCTTCCACATCATCAAGTTCGGTAAAACTCAAACCCAGGAAATAGAATTACGGCGCATGCCTACATAACCGTAACTCTACCCCCCACCCCACTAGCCACAGGGAGGTCCTGCGTTAGGTACAGCTGTATTGAATGATGGATACATTAATTGGAGCAGCTTGGCAGAGCTGAGAGTGTAATATGAGGCGATCTGGGGGGCTGTGGCCCTCTGGGGTGTTTGTGAGCCCCTCTCCCTGACCCCTGTGTGTGTGATCAAAGGAAAGAGGTGCTTGTGTGCCTTAGGAGATTCAGCAGCCCTCATGTCAGTATTGCATTGTGTAGGCTTTGTCGGGAGCAGAGCATGGGTCTTCTTGCAATGGGGATTGCCAGCAGTTTGTGGGAGGTGAGTGTGGCTGTGGGTTTAATGAAGGGTGAGTGGAAGCAGAGTGCTGGATGGTCCCATGTGCGTAGGGGTGAAGGCGCTGTGAAATGTAGCAGGGTAGTGGTCTTTCCATGGAGCAAGCTGTGTTTGAATGAGCTCCTGTTCAGTACCATGCAAAGGGAGAGTGCGAGTAAACATGCAAAGAGGGCAGAGCTAAGGCTGCATGGGTGTGTACCCTAACTCAGTATTTCCTGGGTTTCAGAAGCTGGAGTTTTAGGTAACTCAACATTCTAGAAAGGCGCAAGATACCACCAGACAACTGCGCCTCTGCATTGATGACGTTTTAGTCAGTGAACTTCCTAGTTTCTTCGAATGTGGTGTTGGTAGTTCAGTAGGAGTGCAGCTCAGACAATGCTATGGCCAGGTAATAACACCTAGCCCTGACATAGCACCTTGCATCAGTACATCTCAAATTTGGCCCAGGTCACCCAGCAGGCCAGTGGCAGAGCTGGGAATAGAACCCAGAGCTCCTGAGTCTCCATCAGCAACCGTGTGGGCTAGTGATGTGATGCCAGCGGGTATGTCTACACTGCAATGTAGTAGACATACCCTTTTGGGGGGAGGGATAGCTCAGTGGTTTGAGCATTGGCCTGCTAAACCCAGGGTTGTGAGTTCAATTCTTGAGAGGCCACTTAGGGATCTGGGGCAAAATCAGTACTTGGTCCTGCTAGTGAAGGCAGGGGGCTGGACTCCATGACCTTTCAGGGTCCCTTCCAGTTCTATGAGATAGGTGTATCTCCATATATTAAAGCCCAGGGTTAGTGGGACTCGAGTCAGCTGACCCAAACTAGGGAACCCTGGGCCTGAGCATCTACACTGTATTTTACCCTACATTAAGACTTTTCTAATCTGTGCTTGATCCTAGGGCTCTAGTGGCCACACTGCAGTGCGCAGACCCTAGTCAAAGTAACCCTATCCCAGAGTCCCTAGCACCCTCATCCCCCCCGAAATGTGTCCCCTCTAGTACTAGAACCGTGGTGCACTGCGGGGAAAACTTTATTGCCCGTCCTGCACATTACAGGAAGATTGAAGCTGCTCACTTTGCAAAAGGTTTGATCTGTTCGCTCTCCACTGCAGACCCAGGAGGCTCTCTGACAGTGCGCTTGCAGATTGGTGATCAGTAGAGAATGGGTTAATGCTGACCTGAGTTGCTGCTGTTCACAAAGGGTGGGGGGCTTTCATTTTCAATAGAGTGGATTGCAGAGTGTTGGGATAGAGAGGACTAAGGAGGTTATCCCATGGAATTGTGGGATACTTCTGGCTGAATCCTGGGACCCGGCTTAAGCAATTGCAGTGTAGACACAAGGGGAGGCTAGGCTAGAGCCCAGGCTCAAGCCCAGGCTTACGTTGCAGTGTAGACGTTCCCTAAGTGGCCCACCCCCTGCCCTTTGCTGTCGTGGACTGGGAATAATGGCCATGATTGGAATATTTGCAGTGTTCAGTTCCGACCAGGGCTACAGAGAGAGATCTCAAACATGGCTGGTCTAGCTACCAAGAGTGTGACAGTTTTATTACGTGATGGTTATGGGAACTTTAAACCTGTGAAAGAAGGCTGGTGCCTGTGTCTCCATCCCCTGCAATGTATAACAAGCACTCTCCAAATATGTGGCCCTACCTTCCGGCCGGCACTGCCAGCTCACCCTCCTCCCCTTCCCTTCCCATTAAGCCATTAGTTAGAAGCCAGTTGTGCACAAAAAAACTTTGAGAAAAGTAGCCATAGTTCTGCTATATCCAGCTTCCCAGCACAGGAGAACCCGGAAAGCTTGGGACGGTCTGCGGGGTGTGATGTGGCCCATCCGTGTGATGGTCTCAACTTGAATTAGAACACCATGGAGATGAATACAGCCTGAAACAACAGTTTTGGGAAGTGTGCACTGCTCCATTCATCTCAGTTCCCATCCCCACTCCCCCTGCTTCAGCAACCTGTGATGTGCCCCAGGTATGCCCATTCACAGCTCTCAGCCCGGTCTCAGCAGTGTGTTCTTGGTACATGCTCCTAGCATGCCTGTTCTCAGCGCCACACCCAGAGGCTAGGGTTTCCCCACATGGGGCAGGGAGAGGGTCTTTGATAGCACCCCCAATCCCGTGAGAGATGGGGAGGAGAGGGCCCAGACACCCCTAGAGTGTCAGGCCTCCTCCAGATCTTAGCCCATAATGAGGGAGGGGATCAGACTTCTATAGAGGGGTACGGCCCCCCAAGATCCTGGCTCATCCTCTGCCATTTACCCCCATTTCCATCTTCCAAGTGTCCCAAGGCTCCGAACTCACCTACCACCCATCCCTGTTTATCTCCCCTCACCTCCCAGCAAGCATTTGCATGTCTGATTTAAAAACAAAACCACACTGCCAGACCCTGATTTTAGCAACATGTCTTCAAACCTTTCCCTGATTTCTGCCCTCCATGGGATCTCAACTGACTCTGCCTGGTTGGGGCAGGATTCAAGGCTACTGTTTAGCCCCTTGAGCTAAGCAGGTGCACTGAGATTTTCCACACTGCAGATCCTCTTGTCTTCTCTGTGCATGTTCACGGTAATCTGTTTGGCTCATGAGCAGTTGGCGCATGCCTAAAATGCGACGTAAACCCTGTGATGAAACCATTCTGAATGTGGCTCCCACAAAGGGGCAGTGGGTGCCACAAACTAGTTGGGGTTAATTCTCAAGAAACTGAGACCCTTGTGCCAGGATCAGAGCCCTGGTTTGATCCCCAGGACTGCCCCCCCCCCCCAAAAAAAAAAGCTGCTCTCCCCACCGCTGCCTTCAGGGAGCTGTATCTCAGGAACCTCTTTGTCAGATGACCCCATATTTGGGTCACTAAACCTAGCCCATACCCTTATGAGGCACACTAAATTTTAGGGCAATTTGAATAACTGCAGATTCCAAGAGTCCAGCTTTAAACAGAAAGCTGGTCTTAACCTTAACTCCAGCCAACCTGGCTGTCTGCTATGTCATCCCCCTTGGTGGCCTCTCTAGAGTCCGTTGTGGGTGGGTTCTCTGCCCCTTGCTAGTCTTCCACAGGGTAGAGACCGACCAATTGTCCAAGAAAAGAGCAATCCCTGCTCCAACGTCCAAGCCAGCCGCCCATGAGGGGAGAGTGTGCCTCAGTCCCAGGGATCCTGGGCAAAGGGTGTAGGGCAGAAGCATCAGAGATCAGTCGCGTTGATGGCATCCCTTGGGGCACTTAGAGGGTTTGTTGGCAACCAGCTATTGGGTCGTTATGATGCTGAATGTCAGCAGTGAAGCAAGCTTCGAATATCGCAGTGCCCTAAGGGGAGGGGAGGATATGCTGATGCTCAGTTGTGTGACACGAGCGCTAGCATGTAGCCTTGGAGCTGCAGTCTGTTGTTGTGCTGGCCAGGCCCAAGGGGCAGAGTTAAGGTTAAGCATGCACTTTTACCTCTGGCATTTCTTGACCCCTCTGCTTTCACAAGTAACTGGCATGTTCTCCTTGTTTAATTGTTTGTACAGAATTAATGCCTGGAATTGCCCAGTGGCCTGGTCAGGGTCCCCTTTCCCTCTGCCTGTAGAGCTGAACTGAAGGAGCCTGAGTCTGGCTTTCTCCCTCCCTGGCTGTGATTGCTGTTCAGGGAAACAGCCAAGGAGGGCAGTGGTGCTTCTAGTCTCTAGTGGCCCTGGCTGACTCAGAGCACCATTGCTGGGCTCTGTTGGAGCTCCTGTGGGGGAAGATTGGCTTTCAGACCCAGTGTATGCTTTCCCCCAGAGGGGCGAGCCATGTCTCCTGCATGCAGAGCTTGGCTGGGGTGCGGGAAGTTGCTGGTAAGGTTTGGGTCTCCAGTCCCGGTGCAGCCTGGTCCCTCTGGGCACCAGTGGCAGAAATGCTCCTTCCCAGAGCACCAGGCCTGATGACTGTAGCCCTGGAAGAGGGCTATAGGGGGCAGGGCGGCTCTCTGACCAGTGATGCCTTTGGTGCCCCCAGGGCCTTGCTTTACCTGCAGGAGCTGGCCGAGGAGCTGACATCGGTGTACCGGCCTCTGGCTCCCAACGAGGGCCCCCAGGAACCAGAGTCCGACAGCTCGAGGAAGAAGCGCCGGAGCAGGAGGAGGAAAGAGGAGGACACTGATGACGATGACCTCTCCCGGGATGTGGACTTTGTGCCCTCGGAGGAGGTGCTGCTGCAGGCGGCAGAGGAAGAGGAGGAGGAGAGTGACGTCCTGCTCAGCGAGGTCTCTGAGTCAGAGCCAGAGGCTGTCCGGGGCCACACCCCGAGGATGCCGTCAGCAGGGGTAACAGCATCCTCTTCGCCTTGCCCCCTTGTCACACCAGCCCTGGGTTAATGTTGGGGGGGGGGGGGCTGGACACTGAGCCTTGATGTGCGCGGCACCCCGTGTGTATGGGGCAGAGCGGGAAGGGAGTCAGTCAGCACACCCCGTGTGTATGGGGCAGAGCGGGAAGGGAGTCAGTCAGCACACCCCGTGTGTATGGGGCAGAGCGGGAAGGGAGTCAGTCAGCACACCCCGTGTGTATGGGGCAGAGCGGGAAGGGAGTCAGTCAGCTCCTGAGCTCTGAGCCAAAGTGGACACCCTCACCCCAGGTATATAGAGCATGGCTGTGGGGGAGGGAAGCAGTCCCTCCTGGATGGGGGGGGAGGGGGCTCTGGGACATGGCATGGAGGCAGAGCTGCCGGCTTAAAGGGACTCGAACTCCCTGTTTGAACAGGGACTGGCAGGGAGCTCCTGGTCCCCTGAGGTCGCAGGCAGCCCCTTTGTGAGTTTGTCGAGCTCCATCTTAAAGCCAGAGAGGTGGTTTGCTCCCACAGCTCCTGTTGGGAAGCTGTTCCCGACCCTCCCTCCCTCTGATGGTCCAAAACTTTCTCCTTTCCAGCCTCATCGTGTTCATGGTCAGCTTATCCCTGTTTGGTCTTGTCAGCATTGGCCTTTAGCTTCAGTGGCTCTCCCCTGTCTTGAACATTACCCGTGCTGTATTCCTCGGGAGCAGTCAGATGTCGTCCCCCGCAGCCCACTCCCCAGCCTGCGTTTTGCTAGGGTAGTCAAAGCACTGCCAGCCTGCTCCCATAAGTCAGGCCCTGCGTTCCACTCATCAGCCTAGCAGCTCTTCTCTGCGCCTGCTCCCGTCTGAGTTCCTGTCTTGCACACGGGTGAACAGAGCTATGCATGGTGTTCCAGATGGGGTCTTTACGATTGCCGTGCACAAGAGCATTATTACTTTCCTATCTCTGCTAGTGGTACCTCCTCTCTGAAGTCCTAGGGTCATACAGCCACATTGAATTGATGGCTCACGGTCATCCTGTGATCCACCCACGCATCCAAGTCTTTGCTGAGTCCCCACTTTATAGCATAAACTCCTGTTGTTTATCCCCCCTTGCACTTGGTACTATTGAATTTCATTCCAGTTCTGTCACTCCGGTTGTCAAGGTCATCCAGTTCTTTCTGTGTAATATTCTGATCCTCCACTGCATTGACAATGCCTCCCAACTTTGTCTCATCAACAAAGTTCATTAGCACACTCCTGGTTTTGTGCAAAAGTCATTAATGAAAAGATTAGAAAGATTAGTTCCAAGACTGATCCTTGAGGAACTCCCCTAGTACCCTCCCTCTAGCCTAACTGTTCTCCTTTCAGCATAACCCATAAAAGAGGATAAAGGGTTATAAAATGTAGAAGATGTTTCTGTGGAGTAGGCCAAGTGTGTGACAGTAGGTAAGTGTGGGTCGTTCCTATGCAGTACAGTGCAAAGGGGGAGTGTGAGTATGTGTGTGATGAACCTATTGGGGCAGCGTTCAGAGGCCAGAGTCTGGTTGAGAGGCCATGTCCCATAACCCTCTCTTTCCTGGTTTTCACAAGTTTGAGTTTTGCTGAACTCTGCTTTCTAGAAGGGCAAGATATACCACTGGCAACTGCAGCTCTGCATGCATGAAGGCTTTGGCCAGTGAATTTCCTAATTTTTTTTATAAGGAGAAGTGATGTGGGTAGGAGGTAGAGGTCATTTAGGTAGTGGTCATTACGTAGGTGTGCAGTCCAGACGCTGCTGTGGCCAGGTAATGAAGGGGATAACCTAAGTCTTTCATGGTGCTCTTCATCATTATGTTTCAAGGAGGGAAAAATCATTATCCCCATTGTACAGATGGGGAAACTGAGGCATGGAGATTTGGCCAAAGTCACTCATCAGGTCAGTGGCAGAGCTAGGAATAGAGCCCAAGCTTTGAGTCGCAGTCCACTGTTCTCATCACTGGCCCACACGGTTGCCACGTTACTCATAATTCCCATCCCCCCCATGCACTTAGTTACAGTGGACCAGGCGTAATGGTCATGCTTTGACATGCTTGTAATGTGTAGTTCCCAGCAGGGCTGGGAGGAGAAAGCCCAGCCATGGACTGTGTCCCAAGAATGTGACCGCTTTATTACATGGTGGTTACAGGAATTAAGCATGTGAGAGAAGACTGGTGTGTGTCTCTCCATCCCCCAAGTAACACCCCCCCACACTTCCCAGCTCACCCTCCTCCCCTTCCCAGCCCTTTAAGTCATTAGTGCATGAGAAGCCAGTGGTGTACAAAAAAGCATTAATCAGTCAGCAACAGCGTTGCTAATCCAGATCCCCAGCACTGGGGAATCCTGAAAGCATAGGAGGTTCTGAGCAGTGTGAAGTGGCCCATTCATCCCAGTGTGATGGGCTCAGCTGAATGGAGACAAATAAAGCCTAAACCCGTAGCTCTGCTGTGCACTGCTCCGTTTTTGGAAGTTCTTTGGAACCAACTCCAGGACACAGCCCCAAGATCAGAGCTGCCAGACCTCAACACCCTACCAACCACATGGTGCAGAAGCTGGAGTTCCCCAGATGACCTGATCCTGACTGACCATCACATTCATCCCAGTGGCTGTTCCCATCCCCACACTTCCTGCTTCAGAACCCTGTGATGTGCAGCAAGTACGCCCAGTCTCAGCTCTCACTCCGGTCTCAGCGGTGTGCTCTAGGCTCATGCGCCCGCCATGCCTCTTGGGAGCTCCCCACCCCGGGGACCAGGACCTCCCGACATGCTGGCTCATGTGGGGCAGGGAGAGGGGCTGAGATCCTGGCTGGAGTGGGGCTCTGCTTTCCTCCAGGAAGCCACGGCCACCAGATCCCAATGGGGAGGCAGGGACATTCTCAGAGTGACTGTTCCCCTGCTCATATGGGGGGAGAAGCCCCTCCCTCCAGATCACAGCACACACAGGAGATTAGGGAGAGGGCTTCAGGCCCCCCAGATCCTGGCTCATGTGAGGGGGGCGGGGGCTGAGAGGACCCTGTAGAAGGGCACAGGACCCTAGGATCCTGATGTGCACACAGGAGGGGAGAATGTGGGGCTGACAGGTGCCCTGCCCCTATTCTCCCTCACCCCTTTCCCATGTCCCAGGCCATCCCTCCCAAATCTTCACCCCCTCACCTGAGCCCTCTGATATTTCCCCCACGCCCCTTCCCAGCAAGCAGATGCGAGTCTGATTTTTTCCAGAGTACTTTGCTTACATCCCTGGAAAGAAAGGTATAAGCTACATGCCGTCTTCTCGGCCTCTTCAGCGACCTGCCCTCTGGGATTAGACCTTCCCTGGGGTGGCTGGGTCAGGATCAGAGGCTGCTGCTTAGCCCTGGGGCTCTGCAGCTACCGAGAGACTGCTGAGGCTGCAAGCCCTCCTATTCCTCTGTCCACAATTGCTCAGTGTGATCTGTGTCGCTCTGACATCGCAGGAGAGCTAAACAGGCTGGGGACTGCGGCTCCTCGGAGCAGTGGTGACAGGCGCTCCCAGGGGTAACTCTTTGCTAGGACCAGAGCCCTGCTTTTTTTCCCAGCTCTGGCCCCAAAAAGTTGGCAGAATGTGGCAGCCCTTGTTGTCCTGGGGGGCTGAGTCTCAGGAGCCCCTTTGTCCAGTGATCTCAGATGTGGCACTGTACCTGCCCCCGCCCCCGGAAGCACCCTGACTTTCCGGGCAGTCTGAGGAGCTGCAGGAGTCAGCGTTAACCAGAAAGCTGGTCTGTGCTGTGACTGTAGTGCAGGGAGTGGCCTGCTGTACTAAGGGGTTCTGCCTGGTCTGGAGCCAATAGGTTAATTACAGACCCTTGCTACCAGACTTGCTGGTTTGCACTGGGCCAGTTCTTCCCGTCTGCTGGGTTGGAGGTTCTGGGGCTGACGCTGGCCAGGGCTGAGGCTGGGGTGTGGGCACGCACCTGCTGGTCCCTGCAGCAGGCCAGAACGGGCTGCGCTTCTCCAGCCTGCAGCAGCCTTTGTGCTCCGACCAAGCCAGCGGGCTGAGCAGGGGCTCACGGCGGACACAGCCCTGGAGAGGGAGGGAGGGTAGGGGCTCCATGGGATGGCTGCATCCCCCTGCCATTCGGGGGTTCTGGGGATGGGTGGAGGGTGCGTCTGGGGGCGTGGGTGGGTTGGCGGAGGGCAGGGAACTAGCTGGGGCTAACGGCATGGGTGTCTGGCCTGGGCTGGGGCATCTCTTTGGTGTGGCTGGATACCTAGCGCCTGGCTCTAACCCTGCTTTCTCCTATGCTCAGAAGTCCAAGCCCCAGTGCCGAGGGCTTGCTCCCAATGGCTTCCACAACTCCATCATGGCCCCCGTGTGGAAGTGTCCCAGCATCACCCACAGCCTGTGAGTACGGCCACACTCGCGCGAGTCTAGGGCGGGTGCTGAGAGGTGAGCGCCTGGCCCTGGGGCTGTGACAGGCTGGGTGACCCGCACGGCTGACTGGGCTGCAGTGCTGGAAGGGCTGCAGGCACCCTCTCCCAGGGGCCCTCTGGGTGGCAGGGCCTGCCTGCCTGGGGTGGCGTGGGTAAGGCTCCCTTGCCCTGTAGTCTGGGGTGGCAGGGCCTGCAGGATCCTTTGCAGCACAGGTGACTCGAGAAGGGGCAAGGAGCCCTTGGCAGAAGGATCCCTGGGGTGGTGAGTTTCAGGGGTGAGGAACTGGGGCCAGGCTGGGCTCAAATTCTCCACTGTCTTCATGCCCCAGCCTGCAGCTTCTGCCTCTAGCCTGGGCATGTAGCAGCAGGGAGAGCAGCCAGGCGGGGGGCATGTGGGGTTCTGATGCCTTGTGCTCTGCAGGCGGGACCGGCACTACTCCCCCTGGGAATTCCCTGACTGGCTCCCTTCCACGCGCAAGTGGACGTTTCTCTCGGAGAGGTAGGAGAATGGCCTTCCGCAGGCCAGGGCAAGTCTGGGCATGGGGCGGTCCCGGCCTTGGGGCTGGAAATGGAGCACTGGGTAAGGGGTGAATGCACAATATAGGGGCAGTTCCTTACACTGACCTCGGTGGTTGGCAGGTGTCCGATAATGTCAGAGGGCCAGGCCGGAGCCCCGGGGAGGGGGGTGCCAAGGACCAGGCCGGAGCCCCGGGGAGGGGGGTGCCAAGGACCAGGCCGGAGCCCGGGGGGGGGGGGGGCCAAGGACCAGGCCGGAGCCGGGGGGAGGGGGGTGCCAAGGACCAGGCCGGAGCCCGGGGGGGGGGGGGGCCAAGGACCAGGCCGGAGCCCTGGGGAGGGGGGTGCCAAGGACCAGGCCGGAGCCCCGGGGAGGGGGGTGCCGAGGGCTGGAGCCCAAAGCTGGGTTTGTTTCCCACGTCAAGTCCCTGAGAGAGGAGACAGTGGCTGCTCATTGCTCTCCTTCTGCTCCTTCAGCGAATGTGCCCAGTACCTGCCGGGGGAGATGAAGTCTCCACTCTTTTCTATCCAGCGGGAGGGCATCGAAGAAGACGGTGTCCTGTACCGCATCAACAGGTATGGCCCAGCCCCAGGGTCACTGTCCAGAGCTGGGCCTGGCAGCTGCAGGGCTGTGCCTACTCCAGAATGGCTTGCTGGGCCTTGGCAACAACACAGAGCGGCTTCTGCCCCTGAGATCCCGCGCAGCCACCGCACGGTGCTAATGGGAATTGAGGCCCCCGGCATCAGGGCCAGCTGAGCCTGCAGTGTGCCCTGTCCCTCCTTGCAGGCTTCCCTTTGCATTGTACCCCAGGCATTGGTGCAGGAGCCTGGGTTCAGATCCAGGCAGGGCTCCCACCCCCGGAGCACGGCTCGATTATGGCACAGTGTCAGGGCAGCGTGCAGCTCCTCTGCCTTGCTCTGCATGTTCCCCCGGGCATCAGAGCCCTTAGCTGGCAGCGCCCCCTGCCCTGCCGCCCGCTTGGTACCCACGGCTCCCATTCCCCCCGGCAGGTTCAACTCCCTGCAGCCTCACGAGGAGCGCCTGGACGTGTCCTTCTTTGTGGGTGGCCCGGTGTGGGCCATGGAGTGGTGCCCGTGTCCAGAGGGCTCTGCCGCCCCCCAGTATGTGGCGCTCTACTGTAACAAGGGCATGGACGAGAAGCACAGCCTGGCCGAGCTCCACACAGGCCCTGCACTGCTGCAGCTCTGGGCTCTGGGCATCCTGCAGCCGGAGGCAGGGTGAGTCGTGTGGGGGAGAGGCTCTGGGGGGTGGTGCGGGGAGGGAGTACAGAGCCCTGGGGGGCGAGCGCAGAGCCTGGGTGGGGGGGGAGTACAGAGCCCTGGGGGCGAGCGCAGAGCCTGGGGGGGGGGTGCAGGGTGGGTTGGCCGAGCGCAGAGCTCTGGGACAGGGAGAGTTGGGGTGGCGAGCCCACAGCCTGGGGGGGCAAACTGGAAAACGCGTAGTTCATGGGAGTGGAGCAGGGCCCCCACCTCCCCCATGGGAAGTGGGCCTGGGGCCTCACCCCCACCCTCCCTGGGGCCCATGGCCATGCCCTGCACAGGCCGTCACTCACTCCAGGACCCTGGAGCTCAGTGGCTCAGTCCTGAGCGCTCTGGGAAACCACGGCCCAGGCGCCCGGGAGCTGCTCTGCAGGGGAAGGTACAAGTTACCTTCTTGGTCCCGGCTGGAGGCTTGGCCCTGGGTGGCAGAGCCAGCAGCTGCAGAGCTCTGCTGGGCTCTCCCTGCCTGCTCCATGTGCCCCGGGGCTGTGCTGGAGCTATGACCCTGTGCGGGTGGAGGGGGGCTCCTGACACCGACCAGCCAGCCCCCCCGTAACTTGCCTGTGCCTGCAGCTCTGCCACCAAAGCCAGGCTGGCCTACGCCATCGCCGCCGACCACGGCTGCATCTGGGACATGAAGTTCTGCCCCAGCGGAGCCTGGGAGCTGCCCACCACCTGCAGGAAGGTAGGGGTGCGGCGGAGCATGGGGGAGGTGGGGTCTGCCCGTGCGAAGGTTCTGGGGACGGCCCCTGCAGTGGGCCCCACAGATACGGATCCTGCCCCCCTCCGAGCAGCCTGTGGGGTGGCTGCAGCCCAGCACAGAGCGATGCCCACGGATTGCACCCGCCCCTGGGCACAGAATGGAGCCATTGAGCTGCAGCCGCCCAGCATGACCCGGTGGGGGGTGGGGTGTCTTGGGTGAGTCTCCCCAGGAGCCGGAGCCTGGCCCTTCAGCCTGTGCGTCTGTCCCTCCAGCCCCCTCAGATGAGCCGGCTGGGCCTCCTGGCAGCAGCCTTTTCTGACGGCAAAGTGCTCGTGTACAGCCTCCCGCACCCCGAGGGCCTGCTCACTCACAAGAGAGCCCAGGTAAAAGGTAGGAAGAGCCGTGCCGCGGGGGGGTGACAGTACTGAAACCCTGGCGGGGCGGTGCTTGGGGCTCTGGGAAACCCCTGAGAAATGCAACGCCCAGGGCCCCACCCACAGACCTGGTGTGAGCCTCAGGGCGCCCCCAAAGCAGCCGTGCGGCTCCCTGTGTCAGCCCACGCTCAGCTACGCGGCCTGACACAGGAGCTTCCCAGCCCGGGTGGGGCCCAGCGAGGTTCTCTCACCACACTGTGCACCACGCCCTGCCGGCAGACTAATCCCTGGTGGGGCCCGGCTGTTCCAGGGAGGTTCTCGCACCGCGCTCTGCCGGCAGACTAATACCTGGTGGGGCCCGGCTGTTCCAGGGAGGTTCTCGCACCGCGCTCTGCCGACAGACTAATCCCTGGCGGGGCCCGGCTGTTCCAGGGAGGTTCTCGCGCCACGCTCTGCCGGCAGACTGGGGCCCGGCTGTTCTAGTGAGGTTCTCGCACCACGCTCTGCCGACAGACTAGTCCCTGGCGGGGCCCGGCCGGTCCAGGGAGGTTCTCGCATGGGGCTCTGCCGGCAGACTGGGACCCGGCTGTTCTAGGGAGGTTCTCGCCGCGCGCGCTGCCGGCAGACTAGTCCCTGGTGGGGCTCGGCTGTTCCGGTGAGGTTCTCGCATCGCGCTCTCCCGGCAGACTGGGGCCCGGGGGTTCTAGTGAGGCTCTCGCCCCACGCTCTCCTGGCAGCCTATTCCCTGGTGGGGCCCGGGTGTTGTAGGGAGGTTCTCGCCCCTCGCCCTGCCGGCAGACTAATACATGGGGGGGCCCGGCTGTTTCAGGGAGGTTCTCGCATCGCGCCCTGCCGGCAGACTAATATCTGGTGGGGCCCGGCTGTCCCAGGGAGGTCCGCGCACCGCGCTCTGCCGCCAGACTACTCCCTGGTGGGGCCCGGCGGTTCCAGGGAGGTTCTAGCATCGCGCTCTGCCGGCAGGCTGGTCCCTGGGGGGGCCCGGCGGTTCCAGGGAGGTTCTAGCATCGCGCTCTGCCGGCAGACTCACCCCTGGTGGGGCCCGGCTGGTCCTGGGAGGTTCGCGCGCCGCCCTCTGCCGGCAGACTGAGGCCCGGCTGTGCTAGTGAGGTGCTCGCACCACGCTCTGCCGGCAGACGAATGCCCGGCGGGGCCCGGCTGGTCCAGGGAGGTGCGCGCCCCGCGCCCTGCCGGGCGACTGGCCCCGGGCGGGGCCCGGCTGTTCCAGGGAGGTTCTCGCACCGCGCTCTGCCGACAGACTAATCCCTGGGGGGGCCCGGCTGTTCCAGGGAGGTTCTCGCATCGCGCTCTGCCGGCAGACTGGGGCCCGGCTGTTCTAGTGAGGTTCTCGCACCACGCTCTGCCGGCAGACTAATCCCTGGTGGGGCCAGGCTGTTCTAGGGAGGTTCTCGCACCGCGCTCTGCCCGCAGACTAATCCCTGGTGGGGCCCGGCTGTTCCGGTGAGGTTCTCGCACCGCGCTCTGCCCGCAGACTAATCCCTGGTGGGGCCCGGCTGTTCCGGTGAGGTTCTCGCGTCGGGCTCTGCCGGCAGACTAATCCCTGGTGGGGCCCAGCTGTTGTAGGGAGGTTCTCGCACCGCGCTCTGACGCCAGACTAATCCCTGGTGGGGCCCGGCTGTTCGAGGGAGGTTCTCGCACCACGCTCTGCCGGCAGACTAATCCCTGGTGGGGCCAGGCTGTTCTAGGGAGGTTCTCGCACCGCGCTCTGCCCGCAGACTAATCCCTGGTGGGGCCCGGCTGTTCCAGGGACGTTCTCTCACCGCGCTCTGCCGACAGACTAATCCCTGGGGGGGCCCGGCTGTTTCAGGGAGGTTCTCGCATCGCGCTCTGCCGGCAGACTGGGGCCCGGCTGTTCTAGGGAGGTTCTCGCACCGCGCTCTGCCCGCAGACTAATCCCTGGTGGGGCCCGGCTGTTCCGGCGAGGTTCTCTCACTGCGCTCTACCGACAGACTAGTCCCTGGTGGGGCCCGGCTGTTCCAGGGAGGTTCTCGCATCGCGCTCTGCCGGCAGACTAACCCCTGGTGGGGCCCGGCTGTTCCGGCGAGGTTCTCGCACTGCGCTCTGCCGACAGACTAATCCCTGGTGGGGCCCGGCTGTTCCGGTGAGGTTCTCCCATCGCGCCCTGCCGGCAGACTAATCCCTGGTGGGGCCCGGTGGTTCCAGTGAGGTTCTCGCACCGCGCTCTGCCGGCAGACTCAGCCCTGCTGGGGCCCGGCTGTTCGTGTGGGGCTCTCGCACCGCCCTCTCCTGACAAACTAATCCCTGGTGGGGCCCGGCTGTTCCGGGGAGGTTCTCGCACCGCGCTCTGCCGGCAGAGTAGGCCCTGGGGGGGCCCGGCTGTTCCAGGGAGGTTCTCGCATCGCGCTTTGCCGGCAGACTGGGGCCCGGCTGTTCTAGTGAGGTTCTCGCACCGCGCTCTGCGGGCAGACGAATCCCTGGTGGGGCCCGGCTGTTGTAGGGAGGGTCTCGCACCACGCTCTGCCGGCAGACTAATCCCTGGTGGGGCGCGGCTGTTCCAGGGAGGTTCTCGCACCGCGCTCTGCCGCCAGACTACTCCCTGGTGGGGCCCGGCTGTTCCAGGGAGGTTCTCGCCCCGCGCTCTGCCGACAGACTAACCCCTGGGGGGGCCCGGCTGTTCCAGGGAGGTTCTCGCATCGCGCTTTGCCGGCAGACTGGGGCCCGGCTGTTCTAGTGAGGTTCTCGCACCGCGCTCTGCGGGCAGACGAATCCCTGGTGGGGCCCGGCTGTTGTAGGGAGGATCTCGCACCACGCTCTGCCGGCAGACTAATCCCTGGTGGGGCCCGGCTGTTGTAGGGAGGTTCTCGCACTGCGCTCTGCTGGCAGACTAATCCCTGGTGGGGCCCGGCTGTTCCGGCGAGGTTCTCGCACTGCGCTCTACCGACAGACTACTCCCTGGTGGGGCCCGGCTGTTCCAGGGAGGTTCTCGCACCGCGCTCTGCCGGCAGACTAATCCCTGGTTGGGCCCGGCTGTTCTGGCGAGTTCTCGCACCGCGCTCTGCCGGCAGACTAATCCCTGGTGGGACCCGGCTGTTCGGGTGAGGTTCTCGCACCGCGCTCTGCCGGCAGACTAATCCCTGGTGGGGCCCGGCTGTTGCAGGGAGGTTCTCGCACCGCGCTTTGCCGGCAGACTAATCCCTGGTGGGGCCCGGCTGTTGTAGGGAGGTTCTCGCACCGCGCTCTGCCGACAGACTAATCCCTGGTGGGGCCCGGCTGTTCCAGGGAGGTTCTCGCACCGCGCTTTGCCGGCAGACTAATCCCTGGTGGGGCCCGGCTGTTGTAGGGAGGTTCTCGCACCGCGCTCTGCCGGCAGACTAATCCCTGGTGGGGCCCATCTCCGGCACAGACCAGCTGTCCTTGACTTGCTGAGAGCTCCGTTGGGCCAGAGGAGCAAAGCTGTCATCCGCTGTCTTTGTCCGGAGCGTCAGACAGTCCTTCAGCTCCCCGGAGCCCAGGCCATGCAGTGCTTTCAGGAGAAGGGCTGAGCCCTGGGACTTGCTTGGAGAAGCCTGGGAAGCCAGCGTAGAGAGCAGAGATGGGGCTGATAGATTGGTGGAAGCTGTGGTGCTGAGGAGACCTGGTGCAGCGTTCTGAAGGGGTTGGCAGCTCCATGCCCAGGTCCATTGCGCTGCTGTAGCCCACCCAAGAGGGGTGACTGAGGCAGGGTCTTCATCTGCCGGGACGGGGCCAGGCTCCGAGCCAGCCGGAGATGGTCACCGGCGTCACTGCCGGGTGCTGCTGTGTGAGAGCTCAGCGAGGAATCCAGCCATCTCCCAGGCCGGGGACTGACCTGACCTTCACCCATGGAGATGGTACCGGGGCCAGAACGCCTCAGCCTGGCTCGGGGGAGCTGGAGCCAGCTGTTCTCCAGGCCTGGGGCCATCTCGGTGGTCGTGGGGGCTGGAACGTGGTGAAAAGCAGACGGGGAGGTGGCGCTGGAGCCCCGGCGTCTGACCGGCTCACCTAGCGGCTGCAGGTGGCTGTTGAGAAGGGCCCGAGGGAGACCTGGTCCTTGTGGCGCACAGCCAGGGAGGGGCCGTTCCCAGCGCTGCTCGTTGGGTGCGTCCCTCCAGCAAGGACTCAGCCCACTTCAGCGCATTCCCTTGGACCCGTCCACCTCGCTCAGGCCAGCCAAGCATGCCCTGGTCAGCAGGTCGAGCGCTGCTGAGGGGACGCAGGACAAGGATGGGTGTCTGGCCTCTGTCCGCTGACAGGCGGGAGCCATCCATCAGCACCTCTAGGGCTGTTTGCTACTTCTCCATGAGCTAGCCCAGCCTGGTTGTGCCCCTTGCCTGTCTGTGGGGCATATCTCTTCCCCGCCTGGCCGACTCTCCCCCAGCCTGGCCGTGCTCCCTTGTTCATGGGGGTTCCCTCTCCAAACGGTCAGGCTGGGTGCTGCCCAGAGCGGAGCTGGGCCAGGCCAGGTGGTAGGGGGTGTGCCCCTGGGAGGCTCTGCCGTGGCAGGTGTCTGGGTGATGCGCTGGTCATGTTAGCACCAGGGCCCCTCATTCGAAGCATTGTGCCTGCATAGCTCCCCCTGGACATGCTGCAGCCTGGCCGAGGCCTCCCTGCCAGATAGTGAGAGCCAGCGACAGGCTTAGAACATGCTTGGGAGCCCTGCTGCAGATAAGGCAGTGCCCACCCCATGTGGGCAGGGCGAGGGCTCTGAGCCTGCCTGCCGAGGGGGCTGCCAAGGTGAACATGCTGATGGGGAGCTTCCCACCAACGTCCCCACCTGGCTGGGTGGGAGAGCAGGCGCCTGGCATAGTGCTGGTGAGGTGCAGCTATTCCTCGTGGCCACCGGAGGGTGCTACTGTCTGCAGGCTGGGAGGCAGCTCTGCCCCATGCTCCTGTTGTGGGGCAGCCCCGCTCGGAGCTGCCCACAGGGGGCCGGGGGGCCAGGCTGCTGCCTTGGGGAGTCGTTGAAGCCTGGGTTGGGGAATGGGGGGCCTGCCTTAGGGGATGGGAGAGCTGGGGGGCTCCTCCCCCTCCTCCTTGGCCTGGGAGGGGCCTCTGTGCTCTCAGCCGTCTGCGGGGGCTGGGTGTGATGGATGGCCGGTCCGGCGCTCATTCAGCCTTGGCCAGTGTCTCCTGTGCTGGCGCTGTAACAATGTGAATCCCAGCCCACTCGCTCCTCCGTGGGGCAGCCCCACACCCTGAAACCGCTCCGGGCACCAGGCTCTGCAGCAGGATGGGGACTGGCCCCGCTCCTCTGGCAAAGCCCCTGTAGTTCGGCGCATCCCCGCCATACCCCCAGGCAGCCAGCTACAGCGGGTTCACCCTTTCCCTCCTGGTTTGATACCCCTGGGCTGGCAGGCGAATCCCTGCTGGCACCGTGCCCCCTTTGTGAGGTGGGGGCTCCCCTCCTGCCCTGCCAGCTGGCCTGGTGCTGCCGGAGCACAGTGCAGACAGCTCTGGGCTCAGCATGGGGGAGCTATTCCTGCTGGCCTAAGCCAAGCCCAGCCCAGCCACCATGGCCTAGAGACTGCTGGTGCTGGAGATCCCCAGGTCAAAGTGAACTGCCCTCCCTCTGCTCCATGCACCCCCCTTCCCGGGGCTGTGGGCAGAAGGGCTGCTCCCCACAGTGTCTCCATGGGCACTCCTCCCCTCCCCACCGCCTGGAGGAGGTAATTGACAAGCTGGCTATCTGTAATTGAAGCACCTGAGAAGATGCATGACTGCTCTGTGCAGTAATTGAAGTGCCTGTCTGCTGCCTGCCCTGCCTGTCGGGTCTGAGCAGGCGGAATGGAGGGCACGTGCGGCAGGGAAGGGCTGCTAGACCTGCTGATCTCACGGGGATCTGCTCCCCCTGCCTCCTTGGGGTGGGCTGCTGCCTGTGTCTGGAAAACGGGGGTGGTTTGACAAGCCCTGTATTGTAGGGTGACTTCATTACCCATGCTGGGGTTTCCTGCGGTACCGGACAGGCCGGGGAGGGGTGTATGGCAGACTGTTGGATCGCATGGCTGGGTTGGGAGCGAGGCACAGGGCACCCAGCCCACTGGGGGAGTTGGGGGGCGGGAATGTTGTGTCTGGTGGGCAGGTTGGCGCTGCGTGGCTGGGGCCAGTGGACAGGCTGTGATGGTGGGAGGGGTCATGGTAGGCATATTTGGGGGGTGGCACCTCAGTTCAAGTTGCTGGGCGGCTGTTGGCACAAGGGAAAGCCATAGGCCCAGTCCCACATCGTCAGACTCCCACCCCTGGCCCCAGTTTGCCCTGGCCCAGGCCCAAGGGTGAAGCTGCCATCCCTGCCTCACCCACAAAGTTGGGAATTTGTGAATGATGCACATGGCAGTGACTCCCTGGCCTAGGGACTGCTGCCCATGGGAACAGAAGGGGTAAAAAGCTGCTCTGGGACAGAGCCGGAGACTAGGCGTTTGTGTCACGTGGCTGGGTGTTACGGACTGGCTAGAGCCAGCCCACGGCAATGGAGGATCCATACAGGCAGTGTGAGGCCCAAGGACTGAACCGATCCAGGGGAAGTTCTGGGGGCGGAATGTGTGAACTCAGCAGGGCTCTGCAGGAGGAGGACAATGGACTGAGAGGTGACAGGAGGCTGGCCTGGGACTGACAGACACAGCTTAATAAAGAATTAAGGGAGGGTGATGTGATTCATGGCGATCATCTGGGTTTATGGGAAATAGATTCTGTCCAACTACCTTGATCTATAGATATTATTAAGCGCTTACATGCTTGGCTGATAATGGTAATAGTGTTGACCTGATATACTTAGGTTTCTCTAAGGTGTCTGGCTTGGTATCACACGCCATTTTGATTAAAAAACTAGAATGATATAAAATGAACCTGTCCCACATTAAATGGATTAAAAACTGGCTAAGTGGTAGGTCTCAAAAGGTCATTGTAAATGGGGGTTCTCATTATCAAGCGGGTTTGTTTCCAGTGGGGTCCCACAGGGATGGGGTCTTGGCCCTACACTATTTAACAGTTTTATCAATGATCTGGAAGAAAACAAACCAACACTGATAAAGTTTTCAGATGACCCAAAGATTGGGGGAGTGGTGAATAATGAAGAGGACAAGTCAGTGACACAGAGCGGTCTGGCTCCCTTGGGGCGCTGGGCACAAGCAAGCAGTATACATTTTAGTACGGCTAAATGGAAATGTACAACTAGGAACAAAGGATGCCGGCCACAGTTACAGGCTGAGGGACTCTACCCTGGGTGTCGTGATGAACAATCAGCTGGACATGAGCTCCCAGTGTAACACTGGCCAGAAGGGCTAATGCCATCCTGGGAGCATAAACAGGGGAATCTCAAGTAGGAGCAGAGAGGTTATTGTACCTCTGTTTGGCACTGGTGCAACTGCTGCTGGGATCCTGTATCCAGGTCTGGTGCCCACAGTTCAGGAAGGATGCTGATAAATTGGAGAGGAGTCAGAGAAGAGGCGTGCGAATGACTGAAGGATTAGAAAGCCTGCCTTATAGTGATAGAGCTTCTGGAGTCTCTTTAGTTTAATAAAGACACGGTGAAGGGGGTGACTTGATTACAGACTATGCCCCTACATGGGGAACAAAGATTTAATAATGGGCTACTCAGGCTAGCAGAGAAAGGAAGCTGAAGCCAGACACATTCAGACTGGCAATAAAGGTGTACATGTTTAACAGTGAGAGTCATTAACCATTGGAACAAGTGACCAAAGATCCTGATGAATGCTCCATCACTACCAATGTTTCAGTCCAGATCGGCTGTTTTTCTATAAGCTCTGCTCTAGGAATCCTTGTGTGGCAGATCTCTGGCCTGTGGGACACGTGGTCAGATTAGCTGCTCACAAGGGCCTTTCAGGCCTCGGGATCTAGGAAAAGGGACAGACACAGTAAACCAAGGCAGTCCCACAGCAGCCTGGTTTGAGGAAGCCCTGGGACTGGCCAGGCTGGACCATGTTAAATTGCAGCAAGGGAGGTTTAGGTTGGACATTAGGGAAAACGTCCTAACTGTCAGGGTGGTTAAGCACTGGAATAAATTGCCTGAGGAGGTTGTGGAATCTCCGTCATTGGGGATTTTTGAGAGCGGGTTGGACAAACACCTGTCAGGGATGGTCTAGATAATACTTAGTCCTGCCTGGAGTGCAGGGGACTGGACTAGGTGACCTCTCGAGGTCCCTTCCAGTTCTATGATTCTGTGTCTTTACCTTTGGTTCTTTGGCCAACCGAAGGGCTTCCCCACGCTGTGCCAGGGGACTGATAGACCTGCTCTGTCTGGAAAAGGCTGCCTGCTGTCGCTGCAGGTACTTGCTGGGTGCAGGAGTCCCTGAAGAGTGTGAAAGTCTCTGACCAGGCGTGTGACTCAGCTGGGCTGAGCTCCTGGGGTAAAACAGGAGGGCTGGAGCCCAGAGGCTGTCTCGGAGGTTTGAAGGCTGCGTGGCCTATCTGCAAGGAAGAGTGGGGGGGACGTGGACACACACTCACTCACTCTCACATACACACACACACGGCATGCGGAAGGGGTTCCTCCGAGGAACTGTTAAAAGCTGGGTATGGCACAGATCCTGGAGATCCAGGACACCCCCTCCACCACTAGTCCCAGAAGGTACGGGGGTCCTTCCAAGCAGTGTGCCCATGGTGCCCTTGTGCTGGCTGGCAGTATGTGCCCAGGGCCACCAGGAGTCCCACGGAGGGGGAGCCCTGCTATCCTTACCAGCTGCTGCCTCTCAGAGCTGGCTGGGGGAGCAGAGGCTCCTGACACAAGGGTGGGGCTTCAGTTAGGGGTCCCGACTGCGCCAGCCAGCCCTGTCTCAGGAGCAGGGTCCGTGCCAGCCTGTGCCCGGCATAGGCAGTTCCCTGGGCAGCTGCCCCAGCGGTGGGGGGTCCCGCTGCCCTGCCTTTGAGCCCCGCCAAGTGTATGCATAAACCTGCCAAAGGGGCGGGCTGAACCTGCGAGTGCTCTGGCTGGCTTGCCCGCAGCCGGCTGGCCAGGCACTGGGCCCAGCTCAGCGAAAGGCCCTGCACAGCCCTGGAGTAACTGGCCTCATTGGCCACTTACCTGTCTAATGGGGCTGCCTAACAACTAATGATGAAGGCAGAGCTCCTAGATTCATAGACTCTATGGCCAAAGGGACCATGTAGTGTGACCTGCTGGATAACACGGGCCGGAGGACCTCACCTGCTTCTCCCAGCATTGAGGGCAGCCAGGCTCGATGTGACGCCTTCACTGGGTGGAGAATCCACCCCTGCCCTTAAGAGCTTGTCCTGACGGTTCAACACCCTCCCTGGTCAGCCCTGGGGCCGTATTTCATTGGGAATGCGTCTGGCATCAGTGTCCTGCTGTGTGTTCTTGAGCTCTTCTCAGCTACAAGGGGCTTTTGAATGGTGGAGGGATAGCTCAGTGGTTTGCGCGTTGGCCTAAACCCAGAGTCGTGAGTTCAATCCTTGAGGGGGCCACTTAGGGATCTGGGGCAAAATCAGTACTTGGTCCTGCTAGTGAAGGCAGGGGGTTGGACTCAAGGGTCCCTTCCAGTTCTATGAGATGGGTATAATGCAGCTGGGATTTTCTCTGCAGATCGGGGCTAGGACCCCGCGCCCGCGATCAACTCCCCTCTCCGTCTTTGCTCGGCAACCAGATCGGGCTCCGTCCATCTCACTGCACAGTGCTTCCTCCAGGCCAACCAAGCTGCCAGGCCGCAGAGGCCCCAGGACAGTGTGTGGACCCTTAGGGACTGGGACCTTTACCTGGGCTGTGGGGCAGCCTTGGTACAGCTCCTGCCCTTTCTGACTGTCCTGCTCTCTCCTTCCTCCTAGGTGGGCCCTTCCCAAAGCACACCATCTGCAAGGTGAGTGTCCGCTGGTGCAGGCACGCTGGGCCCAGCCCATGCCCCCCTTCCTGGCAGCCCTTCACCCCAACCACACTCTCTGCCCCTGTGGCCCAGGACGGCAGGTGGGATCTGGGTTGCTAGGGGGCACCAGTGCTGAGCCCCAGCAGGGCTCCTGGCCCCTGGGGAGCGTGGGGCCGGGAGGTGGACTAGGAGCAGCACAGGGCATTTCCCCCTGTGGGGGCCCAGTCTAGCAGGGGGATGGGAGTTGGGTCCCGCAGGGCACACGCCCTGGTGGTTGTGCAGCTCATGGTGCTGCGTGATGCCTGGTCCCATGGGGCTGATGCCATGGGTGAGGGGGCCTGGAGGGGCTGGCTAGTGCCAGGACCCTGTTAACCGAGGCCGTGTCATCGGCACCCGCAGGTGCAGTGCATCGCCACCCTGCAGGTTGGCTCCATCCAGGCAGGGAACTCGTCTGAGTGTGGCCAGTGCTTCAGCCTCTCCTGGATGCCTTCCAAGCCCCACCAGCACCTGGCAGCCGGCTTCTACGATGGTGAGTCAGCCTCCCGCTTGGCACTAGGACGGGCAGGGCCAGGGTGCCAAAGAGGCTGGGTGGGATGCTTGGCGGGGCAGGAGGATGGGCAGGCAGGTGACAGGGTGGGCACTGGACAGGGCGTCTGGGGGCAGGGATGGGAAGGGGACAGGGTGTGGCCATAGGGCGGGAGTATTACCCGCACAAAATTCTCTGTTACTCACACGCTCTAACGGCACCCACCCTCACCCCGTTCCTAGGGCTCAGGTGTCACCTTACACTCCAGGCACCTGCCCTCACCCCGTTCCTAGGGCTCAGGTGTCACCCTGCGAGTTTGCCCAGCCAGGCCCCTGCAGGAGGCTTGTCCTGTGTCCCATCCAGGTGCAACGCTCCCAGGGTGGATCTGCAGTGGCACCAGCCGCCTGGCCAAACGGGAACCGTGGATCAGCCACCTGGCTACAGCGTCTGCCAGCCCCTAGCACTGAGAGGCCAAGGTGGAGCCGTGGTGCAGCCTGGCCAATGCCAGGCCAGGGCTTGCTGTCTTGGCTCTCTCTGTCAGTCTCCTTGTCTGCTGTCTGAGGTGTGTGTGCTGTCTCTGAGAGCCAGAGCTCAACACAGCCACCAGACAGCTCTTGTCTGTCTTCTCCACACCCAGCCATGCTGTGGTCACGTGCTCAGCGGGGTTCCCTTGGGCACTGCAGGGCCGGCCGTGCCAGTGGGTGTGTCCTGGCAGCTGAGTCTCAAATCCCTCAGCTGATGGGCCAGGGCCTCAGGAGAAAATCAGTCTCTCCACCCTGCCCCCCGCCACTGGGTGGCTGTCTGGGGTGGCTCCAGGGCACACGCCCCACGCTGGCTGGGAGTTCTGTGCTTAGATTTCACTCACGCATTATCAGTGCGATCCCAGCTTCAGCACGGAGTCACAGCCAGTGCCTGGGGCTCTCCGCTCTATCTTGCCACCCTCGTAAGCCTGCTGGTCCCTTACACCAAAAATCACACCAATATTCAGGTTACTCCCAGCCCCAAAGCACCACTCACTTACCCCAGTCTTCGATCCCCCACCAAAGACGCTCGTAGCCAATCCTATCATTAACTGAAGATGTAGGTGTGACGAAGTGAGAATGTTTTGTGGTGTTATGTGAATACTGAGGGGGAAGATTGCAGGGGAGCTCGGCTGGGACTGTCTGCATGGGGGAAGGGAGATACCTGAGCATGTAACATGAGAACCCAGGAGGGGAGTTGGAGACCAGGTAACACCTTTGACTGGGAATTCGGACAAAGGAAAAGGCTGGGGGAGGAGCCGTGGGGGAAGGGAGAAAGGAGACGCCTGGAAGGGGTTTTTTCAGTTCTTGGAAGCTGGATAGGAATGAAGAGGGAGCCTGATGGGGCTTAGGCTTCCCAGCGAGGCCGGGGCCTCCCTGGGGCCCCAAATAGACCTACTTAAAGGGAATCCTGTTGTCTGTACTGGCAAGACCTGTTTTGGACTGTGTTCCTGTCGTCTCAATAAACCTTCTGTTTTACTGGCTGGCTGAGAGTTATGGTGAATCGCAGGAAGCTGGGGGTGCAGGGCCCGGACTCCCCCACACTCCGTGACAGTAGGTTCGCTAAGAAGAAGAAATAAGGGTTATTTACAAAGTTAAAGCAGGCAAACCCACACGCCACCGAGTTAGTCTTAGATCTCAAAAGGTGGTAGAAGCTGCTGTAACAAGCAAGCTCTCTACGTCCTGTAGGGCTAGCCCAGGCTGAGCAGCAGGGGAACCCTTGCTTGTGCTTAGACATCCTTGCCCTCGCAAAGTCCAAGCAGCATGGAGAGACAGTTTCTTCTTGTCAGGGATTTTTATCCCCTTCCCCTAGAGCTGAAGGTGAGGCCGGAGGTCTCGCGTCTCCTTGGTGGGGCTGGGGGAGGCAGTTAACAAAGGCTTTGTTCTTGGAGCATTCACAGTGCTCAATGGACCGCCTTGGTGGACAGGACAGGGCCTTCTGTAGGAAGCCAGCATTTTCCATGAATGAATGCTGCTTTCTTGGGTGATGGCTTGCACCGTTAAATGTTTGCAATGCAACTCTCTACTACCACCTTGTCCCGTGGGGCACAGATGTCAGACGGGAGAGGAGCATCCTGCAGGCATCTCAAAGTCAGAACACCTTGGTATAAACTTACCCCTGTGTTCGCAGCTCTAGCGCAGGTGAGTCGGGCGGGTTCTGGCCGTCTATTGGTCAGTGTTCAGGTGAGATCTCGGGGCCTTGGCATGAGCTGGCACCTGGTCTGTCAGCATCACAGCAGCAGTGCCAAGCAGATCTGTACAGAGTCATAAAGATAGCTCATAGAAATCAGACAATTCCCACAGCCCCCTGGCCCCGATGCTGCCCCTTGGCAGGGTGGGCGCTCCCCAGCTCAGGCTGCCGGTGCTGGGCTCACGGGCATCTCGGTGTGTTCCCCTAGGCACCGTGGCCATCTGGAACCTGCCCACCAAGTCCCTGCTGCAGCGTGTGCGCCAGCCCGATGGCTCCCTCAAGCTCTACCCCTTCCGGTGCTTCCTTGCCCACGACCATGCCGTCAGGAGCATCGAGTGGTGCAAAGTCAACAGGTGAGCGGTGGGCCGGGCGGGGGCAGCTAGTGCCTGCTGGGGAGGGGCCCAGCCTGGCTGGGAAAGGCCCTACCCCCACAGGGTGTTGCTTGCCCGGTTACCTGTGGGCCAGGCGTTGGAGCTGGCCCTAAGGTGCTGGCTCCCAGGGGGGATGGGGGCGCGGGGCTCTGAGCGCTGCTCCTCTTCTGGTTCTCAGCAACTTTCTGGTGACGGCGGGGAACGACCGGAAGATCAAGTTCTGGGACCTGCGGCGGCTCTATGAGCCCATCAACAGCATCAAGCGTTTCCTGACCACCGAGATCACCTGGCTGCTGCCCTACAATGGCGTCACTGTGGCCCAGGACAACTGCTACGCCTCGTGAGTGACCCTCCCCGTGCCTTGGTGGGAGCCTGGCTCCTCCCCTGGGCTGGGCCTGCTGGAACCCCTGCATTGCCCGGCCCCTGGGGAGAGGGCAGCCTGCCAGCACTGGGCTCTCACTCGCTCTCTCTTGCAGGTACGGACTGTGTGGAATCCACTACATTGACGCCGGCTACCTGGGCTTCAAGGCCTATTTTGTGGCCCCGCGCAAGGGGACTGTGTGGGTAAGAGCTGGTGGGGAGAGGGGTCAGGGTCCTGGGGTGCTTGGGGCCAGCTGTGCCCCGTAGCCCTTGGCGGGCTGCCAGCTCCTGCGCTCTGCTGGGTTTGGCTCTCGGCGACGCACTGTGCTGCCTGGAGCAGGGCCCCTGGCTCCCACGTCCCCCACTTGGTCCGAACCTGCGGCGGGGTGGAGCCGGGGCCCTGCTGCCCCTGGGGTTTCCCGTTCCCCTTTCCTGGCCTGCCAGGGACAGCCCAGCCCTGCCACGTGGGCACCTCTCTGACTTGGTGGCTGAGGCCTGCCGGGGCACCTCTGTCTCGGAGCGAGGCCTGTGCTGACAGCTTTCCGCCCCTCTCCCTGGGCAGAGCATCTCCAGCTCCGACTGGCTGAACGCTGTGGCGGCCGGGGACATCACCGGGGAGCTGCTGGCGGCGGTGCTGCCCGACCTGGCCATGAACCCGCTCAACATCAAGCGGCCCTCGGAGCGCAGATTTGTAAGTCTCTCTCCTTGGGGGAGCAGCCCAGTGGGCTGAGGACACGGCTCTGGGGTGAATGGCATGCGAGGGGGGGCGGGGGTCATGGGGCTCAAGGGCTGAACCGGGTGGGGGGACCATAGAGTTGGGTGAGCAAGTGGTTTGGCAGGATGGGTCCATGGGGCTGGGGCGAGTGGGATGGAGGGGTTGTGGGGGGTGAACTGCTGGGAGGACCATGGGGCTGGGGGCAGTGGGGCACAAGGCAAGTACAGGACTATGTCCCTGGGAACGAGGGGTTCTGTGGGCACAGCAGCAGGGCTGTGGCGGCTGAGGGAATAAAGGGGACAGACGTGTTAACGTGACCTGGCCCCCGTCCAGCCCTGACCTGAGGCCTCGGCCTGTGGTGTCCATGGCCCTGCCCGTAACAACCTCTGATTAAGGAACAGCCGGCAGGCCCCAGCAACAAGGAAATCTTCCTAAGGCTCTAATTGTACCACCCTCTCCTGGCCCTTGGCGAGGTTGGGAGGGGAAAGCCCCTGGTAAGACAGTCCCTTGGCTGGTCTCCGAGCCAGAGCTGCTGTGGTGTCCTCTCGGCCCCTCTCTGGCTGCCCTGGTCAGGAACCTCTCAGGATTGGGACGAGGGCCCGGGGGGCAGCAAGGACAGTGCCGCACGCTCCAGTAGCCTCCCCCATTCCTACGGCTGTTCTGGTTCCCCACGGCTCTTCCTTCACCAGCCCCACAGCGCTGTGGGGAGCAGCCTGGCCTCTCCCACTGTCTGACAGACCCGTTTTCGCTCGCTACCTTATCATAGAATCATAGAATCTCAGGGTTGGAAGGGACCTCAGGAGGTCATCTAGTCCAACCCCCTGCTCAAAGCAGGACCAAACCCAACTAAATCAGCCCAGCCAGGGCTTTGTCAAGCCTGACCTTAAAAACCTTCTGGCGCCCCAGCTCTGTCAGCACCGTCCTTGGCCCTTGATTTGGCCCCGGACAGGAGCCACAGTGAGGCCCCATTGTCCCCCCAGGCCCTGCTCCTATGGGGGACAGCCGGCCCCAGCCAAGTCCCTGGGGGTAGGAGTAGCGTGGCCCTGCCCTCAGGACATGTCTCCTCCCCCAGCCCATCTACAAAGCGGATCTGGTGCCCTGCAGCTCTGCGGGAGGCGAGGAGGAGCCGAGGCCGAAGAGCAGGACGTACAGCGAGATGACGAAGGAGCACTGCCTCCGCTTCCAGGACACGGACCTGGTACAGGCGCCAGCTGGGACAACCCAGGCAGCCCCGTTGTCTGGAGGTCATCTAGTCCAACCCCCTGCTCAAAGCAGGACCCCCCCCCCCCCCCTGGGGGGGGGGGGGGGGGGGGGGGGTCCCCCCCCCCCTCCCCCGGGGGGGGGGGGGGGGGGGGGGCTCTCTGCTGCCCTCCTCCTCCTCTGTGCGTGTGTGGGGGGCTCTGCTGCCCTCCCCCTCCTGTGTGTGTGTGGGGGGGGCTCTCTGCTCTCCTCCCCCTCCTGTGTGTGGGGGGGCTCTGTGCAGATGGGGAAGCTGGGGTCAGCAGGCCCTGGCAGAGTTGCGAGCAGAATCCAGCTCCGCTGAGAGCCAGTGCAGAGCACTACCCACGAGGCCGCATGGCCTGCGGCTCGCCCGCAGCCCGCCCCCTCGCCCGCAGCCCGCCCCCTCGCCCGCAGCCCGCCCCCTCGCCCGCAGCCCGCCCCCTCGCCCGCAGCCCGCCCCCTCGCCCGCAGGGCTGTGCAGCCTGGCTGGGCGCCCCGCAGTGCTCCGAGCTGGGGGTCTCTGATGCCAAGGGGGCTGTGAGAGGTCAGGCCACTGTGTTCATGGCTAGCTGGGGCCCAAGGGCTGAGGGAGCCCATGTCAGATACCCACCCTGGCCCCCATTTGCCCTTCCCTGGGGTCCAGCCCCAGCGTCCTGCTCACTCTGTACCCTGCCCCCCCAGCGCAGCTTCCAAAACTTCTTCAGCCGGGAGCCCATGCGCAGGATGCACGAGCAGGAGGTGAAGGCCGAGTTGAGCCTGGACCGCATGCAGCTGGAGTCCATCCACAAGGTGAGCGCCGGCCGCAGCCCTGTGCCGGGAAGAACTCGCCCAGTAAGCCGGGTCGCTGCTCCCCCCGCCATGCTGGGGAGGCCCGGCTCCCCCACCGGTCCCCCTTCACCCCACCGTGCCAGGCCTAGCGGGATCTCCATGTGCTCTCCCTGTACTGTCTCCTAGAGCCTCGCAGTGGGGGGAGTGCTGGGGAGCAGGGCTGGACCCCAGGGGGCTTGGGGGCGGGACCTGGCTCAGCCCAGGTAGGATCCCCCCAGGCTGCAGCTGGAGCCCCTTGCGGGGCGCTGGGCTAGCCCTTGCCACCCGCTGCCTGCCCTCCCTCCCTCCCTCCTCTCCGAGCCGGTCGACAGCGAGGTGGAGATGCAGGGTATGTGGGGCAGGGCTGGGAAGGGGGCAGGAGACCTGAAGCCACATGTGGCAGGGGGCAGCCTGCGGGAGGCGGCCGTGCAGCAGGCCTGTCTGCCTCATAGGGCGGGGGGCGGCAGGGGGCCCTGTGAGCAGCCCCTCACCGTCGGAAGGATGAGCTGTGACCCCCTGTCCTGCTCAGACCTGCTGCTGCCACAGCTGGTGACCCCCCACCCCTGTGAGCTCCGCCCCCTCCAGGCCCTGCCTGACTCTCCTCTCCCGGCAGGTTCGCTTCAGCCCCAACCTGGACTCTCACGGCTGGCTGGTGTCGGGCGGCCAGTCGGGCATCGTGCGGGCGCACTGCCTGGTGGGGCTCACCTCCCCGGTGGGCCACAAGCTGCTCCAGGAGTGCCGGGCCCAGTTCAGCGCCATGTACGGGGACAGGCCGGAGAGCCCCAGCGCCAGCCCTGCCGAGCACGGCCTCCTGCAGGAACAGTAGCCGCCGGCCCGCCCAGCCGGAGCCCTGCACAGGGAGCTGCCTCCCGGCGATCACCAGGCCTGGGAGGAGACCCCAGCAGCCCAGCCAGGGTCCCGCCTCCAGCCGCTCAGTGCGTCATGCGGCCTGCCAGCTCCCGGCCCATCGGCCCCCTCCCCATCTGTCCCCCGCGGGGTGCGGGGATGGGCCTGAGAGCCACGGGGGCTGGGTGGCTGGCTGGGCGAGCTGTGGATAGCCCCTTCGGCTGTCCGCTTGACCCAGCCTGTGAGCCCAGCCGTGGGGTTTGGGGGGGCAGACCTGTGCAGGGGCCCCTCACCCAACTATGGGGAGTGGTGGGGGCTGACGCTCTGTGCAGGGGCCCCTCACCCGGCCCTGGAAGTGGGGGGGCGGGGGCTGACGCTCTGTGCAGGGGCCCCTCACCCGGCCCTGGAAGTG